>JABUQX010019297.1:65000-132949 GCA_015478945.1 Trachelipus rathkii
TTTTTTTGTAAATTAAACAACGCTGAGATCTCAATAAATTCCTCGATGTAGTTATAGTCCACAGTTAACGTAGTTAATTCGTTTAATGAAGGAATACGAAGCCTATGCATTTCGCTCTTAAAATCAAATTCGACGATTACTCTGTTCGTTTTTAAATATTCCAAATCTCAACCAAATTCCAACCAAAGCGTTCCCCGACTTGCTTAAAATAAGAGGGAGTCCCCTATCCTTGCAAATTTCGATTCCCTTTTTTCTCGTCGCCCAACTGCGACATTTGCATATTAGTTTTAGAGCGATTAGATTTGGGAATAAGATCGAAATATTCTTAATCATTTCGAGGAATTCATCCTGAGTAAGAGGATTAGTACCCGTATTTAAAATTTCTAGCTTCTCGATACGAACCAAAGGATCTTTCATCGAGTGCGTTAATGTTAAAAAAGTTTCGTACTGGTCTAAACAAAAAGTGAAAGCCTTTATGCGTTCGTATCCGGTGCCCATTGTTCCAATAACTTTAGCTGATTTAGCGACCGCTGCAGGAACACCCTCGGCCAAACTGTTTGCAGCGACCATACGCTTGTTCAACGTGAGAGTTATCGCCTCGGTCGTCTTGTACGGATTAATCGCCGCATTTTCGAGAAAGTCCAGATACCTCGCTGAGATTTTTATTTCGTCGCCGTCTGAACCGAATAACGGTAGGAGCGGATTGAAATTTAATTCCTTCGCTCCGTGTTTTTCGGTCAATCGATTCATAATCTTATCAAAGAGCAAATGTTTCACCTCAGACCTTTTCGAATACAAACCGGAAATGGCCAATTTGGTGCTAAAGAAATCAAAATCTATCACACTCGGAATAACCAAGGAGATAGAAATAGTACAACGTAGAAAACACCACAGTAATTTATAATTTCAACATGCTAGGTCTTACAGTTTTGAATATATAAACATGGCTAAAACACGTGGCAATAACCCAGGAATAATTTGAGATATCGTAAAACTAAAATCAGTCGTAGGGTCCTTAGGTACTCCTCATTAGTTTAAGGGGGTACGGGGGGTTCCTGGGACAAGTTTCAAAATTTCCGGAAAAAAACCCTAAGTGTTCCCCCTTTGCGTAAGGTGATGGAACATGAAACCGTTCCCTTTATTATGGCTTTTCGCCAAAAATTTAAATTGATTGTTCCCTTTAGAAATTTTTTCCACCAGAAATAAAAAAAAAACGGAATTTAGGCCGTAAACTAGCATGCCTCCTTACAGTAGGTCATAACTAATTGATAGAATGAAATTCCATTTACGTGTGACAATTATTTTTTTTTCTACGAATTTTTAAAATTCACAAGGTAACGTTCCCTTTAGTGCGATTTTATTATACGTTTTGGCACAAATTTGATCTTCTTGTTCCCTTTACTTACAAAGAATTTAGATCGGAAATTTCCAGAAGTGTAAGATGCCATAATATTGACAGGCTTATATTTTTAAACTTGTATGACCTAACAGGTTGAAATTAAAGTATGTTGTAGAACTTACTACGTTGTTCTATTTGTAACCTTTTGATTATTCTATGTATGATAGATTTTGATTTCACAACTATCGACTTCTCGGCTTCGCTACGTCTTAATTTCATTTCTCATTCGTCGGTTTCTCTCTTTTTATGAAGATGCTAATGTTGCAATGTTATTATATTCAACTGTTTTGACCTGGGCAGCCCCTTACGTCAAGTTACCAGGAAAGATATTTTCCCTTCAAAAATGGTAATTTTCATTTTTTTTTGAAAAATAATAAATAATATTCGGAACGGGAAATGGCCCATTTGGTGCTAAAGAATTCAAAATCTTATCACACTCGGAATAACGCAGGAGATAGAATAGTACAACATAGTTAATGCACCCAAAGTAATTTATAATTCAACCTGCTAGGTCTTACAGTTTTTGGAATATATAAACATGGCGCAACACGTCGTCAATAACCCCGGAATAATTTTGAGATCATCGTAAACTAAAATCAGTCGTGAGTCCTTTAGGTACGTCTCATAAGTTTAAGGTACGGGGGGTTCCTGGGACAAGTTTCAAAATTTCCGGAAAAAAACCCTAAGTGTTCCCCCTTTGCGTAAGGTGATGGAACGAGAAACCGTTCCCTTTATTATGGCTTTTTTCCAAAAATTTAAATTGATCGTTCCCTTTAGAAATTTTTTCCACCAGAAATAAAAAAAAATAACCGAATTTAGGCCGTAAACTAGCACGCCTCCTCACAGTAGGTCATAACTAATTGATAAATTGAAATGCATTTACGTACGACCATTATTTTTTTTTCTACGAATTTTTAAAATTCACAAGGTGACGTTCCCTTTAGTGCGATTATATTATGCGTTTTTGCACAAATTTGATCTTCTTGTTCCCTTTACTTACAAAGAATTTAGATCGGAAATTTCCAGAAGTGTAAGATGCCATAATATTGACAGGCTAATATTTTCAAACTTGTATGACCTAACAGGTTGAAATTAAAGTATGTTGTAGATCTTACTACGTTGTACTATTTGTAACCTTTTGATTATTCTAAGTATGATAGATTTTGATTTCTTACAACTATCGATTTTTCGGCTTCGGCTAAGTCTATAACTCATTCTCATTCGGTTGATTCGCTATTTAAGTCAAGGAAGCAAAATTGAATGAGAATGAGTTACAACTTTCGATACCGAAAGCAAAATTGAATGAGAATGAGTTACAACTTTCGAGACCGAAAGCAAAATTGAATGAGAATGAGTTACAACTTTCGAGACCGAAAGCAAAATTGAATGAGAATGAGTTACAACTTTCGAGACCGAGAGCAAAATTGAATGAGAATGAGTTACAACTATCGATTTTTTTGGGCTTCTGCTAAGTCTATCTCATTCTCGTTCGGTCGATTCACTAATTAAACCCAGGAAGCAAAATTGAATGAGAATGAGTTACAACTATCAACTTCTTGGCTTCGGCTAAGTCTAACTCATTCTCATTCGGTCGATTTCTCTCTTTTTAACGAAGATGCCATGCTGCCATGTTTATATATTCAAAACTGTATGACCTGCAGCCCCTTACTTCACGTACCTGGAAAGATATTTTCCTTTAAAAATGGTAATTTGTAACTTTTTTTGAAAAATGAAATAAATATATCGGAAATGGCCAATTTGGTGCTATTTTCCGTAGTCCTTTATCACGCCTGTTCGTTAACCTTCGATTTCCGCTGTGTCCGAAGGCCAATAAGCCCAATTGGGGGGGGTTAAAAAACCCCTTCGAGCGACTTCTTTTTTTACGTTGCCGGCTTGCTAGGCCTGTCGCCACAACCTTTCATAGTTTCCTATGGCAGGGGTTCATGGGAGGGTGTTCCCAGCCCCTAAAACCATGCGAAGAGTAATCTGCTTGTTATCTAACAGAAGTGTAAGATGCCATAATATTGACAGGCTTATATTTTCAAACTTGTATGACCTAACAGGTTGAAATTAAAGTATGTTGTAGATCTTACTAATCGATTTTTCGGCTTCGGCTAAGTCTATAACTCATTCTCATTCGGTTGATTCGCTATTTAAGTCGAGGAAGCAAAATTGAATGAGAATGAGTTACAACTTTCGATACCGAAAGCAAAATTGAATGAGAATGAGTTACAACTTTCGGGACCGAAAGCAAAATTGAATGAGAATGAGTTACAACTTTCGAGAACGAAAGCAAAATTGAATGAGAATGAGTTACAACTTTCGAGACCGAAAGCAAAATTGAATGAGAATGAGTTACAACTATCGATTTTTTTGGGCTTCTGCTAAGTCTATCTCATTCTCGTTCGGTCGATTCACTAATTAAACTAAGCATTTTTATAAAATCCTTCGTTCGAGCTAATTTAAAATATACAATGGGTGTCTACCGATATTTAAAAAAAAATTTTGTTCTCCGCAAATATCCCGTATTACTATAAAAGAAAATAAAAATCTAAAATTGTTTTTAAAGTTTTTATTATTAAAATTACACTTATATGCTCACGCTAATGCTTTCTTTCAATTCAATTTTTTTCAGAAATTGGACGTAGACCTTTCGACTTATGTTAGTTCGCGATGAAACGTCATTATAACAAGCCTTGCGGTAGTTGGATCGTCAAAAAAGCACTTTAAACACGTGCAGTCACTTTTTCGATTCTCTGTGTACTTTTAAAATTTTTACATGTAGATATTTTATTTCATTTTATTTTTTATTTTTATTTTACATTTAATTTAGTTTAATTACCCCTAAAATTAATTTTTCATAGAATACGTAATTTTAAGGGAAACAAATTTTTTAAAAAATTGATATAAATAAAAAAATTAATTAATG
Source organism: Trachelipus rathkii (assembly GCA_015478945.1). Lineage (NCBI taxonomy): Eukaryota > Metazoa > Arthropoda > Malacostraca > Isopoda > Trachelipodidae > Trachelipus > Trachelipus rathkii. Next base: position 69,329 of record JABUQX010019297.1, read on the forward strand.
AATAAAGAATATATATATATATATTTTTTGCATATAAAAGGGAGTTGATTTATTACATATTTTATCATTGTTAAGTGTGACGTCGCCGAATATACCTAATCACCGCTTCAAATCTATTTTTTTTCACCCACGAACTCCTCGTCATATAGTCGGAAATGGAAAAGAAAACAATGAATCTGCGAGATTTGGCGATGAACGTCATTTTTGAAACATCGTCTTTCCAAAATGCGTACAAAGAAAATGTTTGTGATTCCAATGCATTCGCTGCGGAATACGAATTGATTTTAGATTATTTGGTCGAAAAACACGGATCAAAGGATTTAAATTTTAACCTTCTCCTATCGCTATTCGATTTGGACAACGAAGAAGAATCTTCCAATAACTTTCTCGGCTTTCTCAAAAAGGCGACGCGAAAGCCGTACACAACGACCGAATCGATAACCCTGACGTTGACCAAGTATATGGTCGCAGCAAACGCTTTACCCGGTGGCGTCTCCGCGGCTGCTAAAACCGCCGAGATTATTAGAACGATGAACGCCAAGTACGAACGCTTGAAATCTTTGATTTTGTATTCGGATCAGTACGAAACCTTCATAAAATTAACCAATGCAATGAAAGAAACACGACACCAACCTTTATTTCGTATCGAGAGGTTAGAAATTGTTAATACGGGCGTCAACCTTCTCCCTCACGACGACTTTCTCGAAATGATTAAAAATATTTCGATCCTATTTCCGAATCTAATCGTGTTAAAACTTATATGCAGATGTCAAGAAACGGTGTTGAATTACGACCCGATTATGCACAGGAGCCCCTTCTCTCGTTCGAGTGAATGCCCGAGCGTTTTGGCCGAGAAATCCAATTTGGAATATATAAAAGCGCAGGAAATAATCGACCAAATTGATTTTTCGAATGATTTGAGAAAACTTCTTATTCTTCCATTCGAGCTATTAACCGAAATAACCGTGGATTTTAACAAAATCGAGGATATTATCAAAACTTCATCGTTGTTTAATTTGCAAAAAATCGGAGTTCGTTTGAATCATTCACACGCGTATACCTGTTATTAGCAGCGCTCGTGTAAGGCGATTGGTAGCGAAAACTGGGGTGAAGACTTTGGAATTGATTTTCGGTTATTCATCGGAAGAGGAAATATTTCCCAACCACGCCTGTTATATGATGGAAGAATTTCTTCGTGGTTTTTGCGATAATTGTTCTAACAAAAAATTAGTTTCTTTAATCGTGGTGGTCGAAATCGAAAATAGAAGAATAATCGAATGGAAAATTAGCGAGGCTCTACCGATAGTCGATTACGTGAATTTATCAAAAGAGTTGGAAGAAGAAGCGGCAGGAGATGAAGAAGATAAATATAGCGTCGGTGGATTAAAAAGAATGTTGGAAATTAATTTTTGGAAAATTCTAACTAAAGACCGCGAAAGAAGCGAGATAGAAATACCGTTCTGCCTCGCGTGCAAAGGAATTTATGCGGTTATGTCGCTCTTTATTCCGCCGACTCGTATGTGGGATATAGCACGAGATAAATGCTACTTACATTCGGGTAAAAAGTGGCGAACTGAAATAGAAAAGAAGATAATCGATTCGTGGGACACGCAAATTTTTAGAAACCGATTGCAAAGGAATATTAGAAAGAGCGACGGTTTCTTAGAATTGAATTTGCGAAACCCTTGCCGTTTTAATGCTATCCTTCGAAGAAACGAAAATGTCGATACCATTTCTCCATTCCGATTTCTAAACGTGAATTCCTTAAAATTGGTTTGCGACGGAAAATTTACACTACATGCAAAAAATTGGAATTTTTGCGGCTTATTGAGTAATAAATTCGCCAAAGCTTTCCCGAATATGACCGAGTTAGAAATTAGATTAAACCAATCTTCATATAAAATTAGACAAAACGTCGAATTGCTAAAAGATAGTGTAAATGATGTCGCTTTTAAAAATTTGGTAGAATTGAAGATTGATTGTTCCTATCTCTTAAATGATATTTGTCGCGTTTCTCCAAATCTAGAAAAGGTAGTTGTGTTTTTCTATTCGGGCTATATGAACTTTTGCAGTATTTATAAACTTTTGAATATCGCTCCTTCTTTGAAAAGAGGACTAGAAATAAATTTTGATCAATGCGTGGTTGATAACAAATATTTTAGCCTTTACGGATGCTACGATCCTACACACGAGGGAAATGTCAAAGAACTTTTCAAAACTATCTTGGTGACTATGAACGACGAATTTGGAAATTCCATCATTCGGTGGTGTATAAAACGATACGACTTGTACGAATTACCTGGTTTTGATGATAAGTACGGTGTGGAAAAAGAAATAAAATTCTATAAAAGCTGTCTGGAGTTAAAAAATGATATGCCGTTTTATAACACGCATTCTTTTTTTGAGTTTATAAATACATATCGAGACCCTGAGCCTATAACATTTCATCTGGTCCTTCCCTCTATCGATTATCATGATTTTTTTAAGGAACTATTTGAATCTATTAGAGGCGTAATAAAGAATATAATATCGTAAATTTAAAAATGTTACTATATTATATATATATATATATATATATTATATATAAATAAATATATTATATATATATATATATATATATATATATATATATATATATATATATATATATATATATATATATAATATATATATATATATATATATATATATATATATATATATATATATATATATATGTGTGTGTGTGTGTGTGTGTGTATGTGTTGTTTAATTTAAAATAAAAAACCTTCAAATATAATATTAAATATATCATAATATCGAATACATGTTAAAATAAAAATTTAAAAAATTAACAGCTTTTAATTTGCCTAAATATGGAAGCAGGACTATTATATATTTTTTCAGTAAGAACAAGCTTTTGGCTTGCTCCTAACGGAGCAAGGCTTGTCTATTGAGCGAGGGCTAATGCACTCCCATTTTTGAAGGGGACTCAGTTTTTTAGTCGTTGAAACCATTCAACGAAAAACCAATCGGGAACGTTTTTCGGCTTGTTTGCATTTTAAACACGTGCAGTCATTTTTTCGATTCCCATGTACTTTTAAAATTTTTATATCTTTATTTTTTATTTTATTTAATTACCCCTAAAATTAATTTTTCATAGAAGAAGTGATTTTAAGGTGAACAAATTTAAAAAAAAATTGATATCAATATAAAAATTAATTAATGAATAAATGAATAAATTATTTAACTCGCTAGCCTTTCTTCTTTTGCCTATAAAAGGGAGTTGACGTTCGTTCGGTCGATTCACTAATTAAACCCAGGAAGCAAAATTGAATGAGAATGAGTTACAACTATCGACTTCTCGGCTTCGGCTAAGTCTAACTCATTCTAATTCGGTCGATTTCTCTCTTTTTAACGAAGATGCCATGCTGCCATGTTTATATATTCAAAACTGTATGACCTGCAGCCCCTTACTTCACGTACCTGGAAAGATATTTTCCTTTAAAAATGGTAATTTGTAACTTTTTTTGAAAAATGAAATAAATATATCGGAAATGGCCAATTTGTTGCTATTTTCCGTAGTCCTTTATCACGCCTGTTCGTTAACCTTCGATTCCGCTGTGTCCGAGGCATAGCATTGGTAACTCGAGCGACTTCTTTTTTTACGTTGCCGGCTTGCTAGGCCTGTCGCCACAACCTTTCATAGTTTCCTATGGCAGGGGTTCATGGGAGGGTGTTCCCAGCCCTTAAAACCATGCGAAGAGTAATCTTCTTGTTATCTAACGTCGCTGGAGTGGCAATAACCCAGGAATAATTTGAGATATCGTAAAACTCAAATCAGTCGTAGAGTCCTTAGGTACTACTCATAAGTTTAAGGGGGTACGGGGGGTTCCTGGGATAAGTTTCAAAATTTCCGGAAAAAAACCCTAAGTGTTCCCCCTTTGCGTAAGGTGATGGAACGAGAAACCGTTCCCTTTATTATGGCTTTTTTCCAAAAATTTAAATTGATCGTTCCCTTTAGAAATTTTTTCCACCAGAAATAAAAAAAAATAACGGAATTTAGGCCGTAAACTAGCACGCCTCCTTACAGTAGGTCATAACTAATTGATAGATTGAAATGCATTTACGTACGACCATTATTTTTTTTTCTACGAATTTTTAAAATTCACAAGGTAACGTTCCCTTTTAGTGCGTTTATATTATGCGTTTTGGCACAAATTTGATCTTCTTGTTCCCTTTACTTACAAAGAATTTAGATCGGAAATTTCCAGAAGTGTAAGATGCCATAATATTGACAGGCTTATATTTTCAAACTTGTATGACCTAACAGGTTGAAATTAAAGTATGTTGTAGATCTTACTACGTTGTACTATTTGTAACCTTTTGATTATTCTAAGTATGATAGATTTTGATTTCTTACAACTATCGATTTTTCGGCTTCGGCTAAGTCTATAACTCATTCTCATTCGGTTGATTCGCTATTTAAGTCGAGGAAGCAAAATTGAATGAGAATGAGTTACAACTTTCGATACAGAAAGCAAAATTGAATGAGAATGAGTTACAACTTTCGAGACCGAAAGCAAAATTGAATGAGAATGAGTTACAACTTTCGAGACCGAAAGCAAAATTGAATGAGAATGAGTTACAACTTTCGAGACCGAAAGCAAAATTGAATGAGAATGAGTTACAACTATCGATTTTTTGGGCTTCTGCTAAGTCTATCTCATTCTCGTTCGGTCGATTCACTAATTAAACCCAGGAAGCAAAATTGAATGAGAATGAGTTACAACTATCGACTTCTCGGCTTCGGCTAAGTCTAACTCATTCTCATTCGGTCGATTTCTCTCTTTTTAACGAAGATGCCATGCTGCCATGTTTATATATTCAAAACTGTATGACCTGCAGCCCCTTACTTCACGTACCTGGAAAGATATTTTCCTTTAAAAATGGTAATTTGTAACTTTTTTTGAAAAATGAAATAAATATATCGGAAATGGCCAATTTGGTGCTATTTTCCGTAGTCTTTTTATCACGCTTGTTCGTTAACCTTCGATTCCGCTGTGTCCGAGGCATAGCATTGGTAACTCGAGCGACTTCTTTTTTTACGTTGCCGGCTTGCTAGGCCTGTCGCCACAACCTTTCATAGTTTCCTATGGCAGGGGTTCATGGGAGGGTGTTCCCAGCCCCTAAAACCATGCGAAGAGTAATCTTCTTGTTATCTAACGTCGCTGGAGTATTTCTGAAAAAGACGAAAGAATCGATCAAAATCAGCTAAAAAACCGAGATTTTTCCCCGTCTCCACCCATTCCCCGTCTCCACCCGTTCCCCGTCTCCACTCATTCCCCGTCTCCACTCGTTCCCCGTCTCCACTCGTTCCCCGTCTCCACTCGTTCCCCGTCTCCACCCGTTCCCCGTCTCCACCCGTTCCCCGTCTCCACCCGTTCCCCGTCTCCACCCGTTCCCCGTCTCCACCCGTTCCCCGTCTCCACCCGTTCCCGGTTCCTCCACCCGTTCCCCGTCTCCACCCGTTCCCCGTCTCCACCCGTTCCCCGTCTCCACTCGTTCCCCGTCTCCAACCGTTCCCCGTCTTCAAACGTTCCCCGTCACTCGAATGGTCCTTACTTACTATTATTATTATCATTCGATCGAGTATTTCGGAAAAAGGCGAAAGAATCGATCGAAATCAGCTAAAAAACCGAGATTTTTACCCGTCTCCACCCGTTCCCCGCCTCCACCCGTTCCCCGTCTCCACCCGTTCCCCGTCTCCACCCGTCCCCCGCTCCACCCGTCCCCGTCTCCCAGCCCGTTCCCGTCTCACCCGTTCCCGCGTCCCCACCGTTCCCATCTCACCGTTCCCCGTCCCAACCCGTTCCCCGTCTCCACCCGTTCCCCGTCTCCACCCGTTCCCCGTCTCCACCCGTTCCCCGTCTCCACCCGTTCCCCGTCTCCATCCGTTCCCCGTCATTCGAATGGTCCTTACTTACTATTATTATTAACATTATTATTGATCGAGTTTTTCGGAAAAAGGCGAAAGAATCGATCGAAATCAGCTAAAAAACCGAGATTTTTCCCCGTCTCCACTCGTTCCCCGTCTCCACCCGTTCCCCGTCTCCACCCGTTCCCCGTCTCCACCCGTTCCCCGTCTCCACCCGTTCCCCGTCTCCACCCGTTCCCCGTCTCCACCCGTTCCCCGTCTCCACCCGTTCCCCGTCTTTCTCATTCGGTCGATTCACGAAATCAGGTAAAAAACCGAGATTTTTTCCCCGTCTCCACTCGTTCCCCGTCTCCACTGTTCCCGTCTCCACCCGTTCCCCGTCTCCACCCGTTTCCCCGTCTCCCCCCATTCCCCGTCTCCACCCCGTCCCCCGTCTCCACCCGTTCCCGTCTCACTCGTTTCCCGTATCCACCCCGTTCCCCGTCTCCCAACCCGTTTTCCCGTCTCCCACCCGTTCCCCGTCGCTCGAATGATCCTTTCTTACTATTATTATCATTTGATCGAGTATTTCGGAAAAAGGCGAAAGAATCGAACGAAATCAGCTAAAAAACCGAGATTTTTCCCCGTCCCTACTCGTTTCCGGTCTGTCTCGCGAGATAGATACAACTATCGATTTTTCGGCTTCGACTAAGTCTAACTCATTCTCATTCGGTGGTTGATTCACTAGTTAAGCCGAGGAAGCAAAATTGAATGAGAATGAGTTACAACTTTCGAGACCGAAAGCAAAATTGAATGAGAATGAGTTACAGCCGAAAGCAAAATTAAATGAGAATGAGTTACAACTATCTACTATCGATTTTTTTGGCTCCTGCTAAGTCTATCTCATTCTCATTCGGTCGGTCGATTCAGAATGAGTTACAACTATCGACTTCTCGGCTTCGGCTAAGTCTAATTCATTCTCATTCGGTCGATTTCTCTCTTTTTAATGAAGATGCCATGTTGCCATGTTTATATCTTCAAAACTGTTCGACCTGCAGCCCCTTACGTCACGTACCGGGAAAGATATCTTCCTTCAAAAATGGTAATTTGTTACTTTTTTTGAAAAATAAAATAAATATATCGGAAAAGGCCAATTTGGTGCTAAAGAAATCAAAATCTATCACACTTACTCGGAATAACCAAGGAGATAGAAATAGTACAACGTAGTATGCACCACAGTAATTTATAATTGCAACCTGCTAGGTCTTACAGTTTTGAATATATAAACATGGCTAAAACACGTGGCAATAACCCAGGAATAATTTGAGATATCGTAAAACTAAAATCAGTCGTAGGGTCCTTAGGTACTCCTCATAAGTTTAAGGGGGTACGGGGGGTTCCTGGGACAAGTTTCAAAATTTCCGGAAAAAAAACCTAAGTGTTCCCCCTTTGCGTAAGGTGATGGAACAAAAAATGACATGCTCTTCCTGCGCACTCGCCCTTACGTCGTGTCCGTATTGTAGGATGCTTATAAAGTACGCCTTTAAACCAATCATTTCATGATCGTAAAAAATTGTAGTTTTTTTTTTGTTGTAAATATTGTCTTTATTTTAATACACCGTATTCTTCATTCAATCGTATATTATGTATATAAATATACTTTTTTGTTATTATTTTTATTTCCAAAATAAAAATCAAATTTGAATATTACGTTTAACCGTTTTTTATTTTTCCTTTCCTACGAGTTATATAAAAAGGTGATTTCGAATCATCGAGAAATTAGTTTGAGAAAAAACGGAGCTCTTTAACAAATTTTTCGCTAATAATCAGCACTTCACTGAATCAAAAAATAAAAATGGCTCCGTCATTCGAAACTCAAAAACCGGAGGTTTCCCTCGTCCGAATTCCTGGGAGTGGTCAAGATAAAAGTTTGAAGCCTATACGTTTGGATGTGGCTCAGATTAGCGCGTTCGCGCGTCCTTTAGGCGCTATCGTAAATTTTAATTTCGAGTACCCACTACATCAGCTTAAAAACGAAATTTTGACTATTTCGCCAGTAATACATCCGTCTTTATTACGCTCAACCTTTAGCGACTCCAGAGGTAGTAGTAAGCATCGGGTCTACGATCATCGTAGCGAACAACGAAAATATGTCGCGCCCCTCCCACGATATAAATATTTAATGAAAAACGTTCGTTTAACGTTCATGGAAAGACGAGAAAAAATGGAAAGGTTGAACAAATTGAAGCGAGCTCTAGAAGAAGAAAATAATACACTAGCGAATAAAGTGAAGAAATTTAAAGAAATCATTTTGAGCAAATCGAAATTGAACGAATTTTTAATAGAACTAAAAAAAATGGAAGCTAATAAATTATCGTGAGGAAAAAAATTGTCGAGAGGTTTCGCATAGTCCCCTCCCCCCCCCTAGAGAAAAATATTATTCTTTAATACAGTATTTTGATTTTATAATTTTATAATTTGACTTTATTAAAATAAATAAATATAAAATAGATAAATCTTTCATTTCTTACGACTTTTTTATTACCCATTTACGCAACTATTTTTAACGGAGAAAACGAAAACAAATTAGGATCATAAATCTAAATATGAATTTGTTTTCTTTTTTTTTATTTGAAAATTTAAATCAGCAACACAAGTGTTTTAAACATATGTAAATAATTTGTTCCTTATACCAGTGGTTCTCAAACTGTGTGACGCGTCACATTTGGGTGGCGCAGCTTCCCCTCAGGGGTGACGCTGAAAGTTTTGAACATTTTCATAATTGTATTTCAGTTTTCATTTAAAAATTTTAATCGATTTTGAATTTTCCAACTTTGTTAAGAAAATTTTAGTTATGTTATCTTTATATATTTATATATTCAGAGGCAAATCCTGGGAATGCTTTTGGCATGCTGTGATCATGCAAAATTATTGCAATTTTATAATTAATGATAGACCTAATTTTATAAATTGGAAGACTTTCTTTTTAGAATCTAACATGGGGTGACTTCGGCAAACTTGAATTAGTCAAGGGTGCCGCGAATCGAAAAAGTTTGAGAACCACTGCCTTATACGGAATTATTATTTTTTTTGGTTATAATATAATCTCCCCTAAAAATCCCGTTTTCTATAATAAATTATTTAATAGGTCTAACTAAAGTAAAAATATTTAGTAATAATAAAATATTTCGATAAGTAAACGAATGCATTAAATAAAAACACTAAGATAATAATTTTTATTTATTTATAATAGAAATAATCATTTGAAAATTGTTTTTAATACAGTAATAATTTAAATAATAATAATATCGTAAAATTGAAAAGCATAAAAAATAGCAAAAAACGATATAAAAGTTATTTATTTTCTTCTCATTATAATCTATATAAAACCCGCATCGTACACCCCCAGTTAACCACTCTAGTTTTTAAACCCACAGGGGGTAGGAGTAGTATCTGCCTGCTACCAAATATTGGCGCGTGTCTTTTATTGCAATTCCGATAACTGTGGAAAGGAGCATTTTTTATAATTATTTTATTTTGATTCGCTTACGCATTTCGCTACTATCAGATTAGTAGTTCATTTGGACGAGAAGAGAACATTTATGGTTTCGCAAAGACTATCTATTTTGTTCGACAAAAAAAGATTTAATTTCACCATAGCTTATGTCAGTTTAGGTTGATTTTCGAGAGATTTTTAATCGAATGCCGCTAGCGCATCGACCAGCAAGAAGTGACGAAAACGTATCGCGAGAGTTTTGCGAGCGACAGTGACGGCACGGCGATCTTTAATTAATTCTTATAATCGACGAAGAGTCTCGGATTTGTTCGTTATTCGGTTCTCAGAATCAAATAATACGCGATGCTTAAAAATTCTTTAATCCGGCCCGAAATATATTGGTGGACGCCTGAACGGGTAGCAGAGGGAAGGGGTTTCAATTATCGTGAAATTTACGGACCCGTGAGGTATTACGAACGAGTAATTGGAAACCGGGTGGCGGATTATGATCCGGGAGTATTTCATTTTGAAATTATTGATGATACCTCTGTTTCGATCAGCAGCACTAATGAAAACGAACTAGAAATCACCGAGAGCCGTGTCGACCGAATAACGTCACAACAGGAACCGAATGCCCGCAGCAATACCGAAAATGATGTCGAAAATTATGTCTCAACACCCAACAATGATCTCGTAGAATCGCTAACCGAAGTAGTTACGCCTATCTCCGAAAAGAAGAATGATTCGTCGTCGTCGTCATTATCAGAGGTAAAACCATCGCTTTCCAATAAATCGCGATCTCAAGGAACGCAAACCAACCACGTTTATGAAAAAATGCTTTGCAAAGTTTGCTTGGACAAAGATTCGGAAATTACGTTTTTACCCTGTATGCATATGGTAACATGCTCTTCGTGCTCATCTATCCTCAAATTATGTCCTTACTGTAGGGAGTCTATAAAGCGCGTTATTAAACCGATCTTTGCATGAAAAAATATGTAGCTATTGATGTCTTATTTATAAATATAATCTCTATTAAATTGTTTTTTTTTATTATTATTTTTATTTCAAAATAAACATTAAAATTTTGAACTCATTTTAACATTTTTACTTTTAATACACCCTAAACATTAATCGAAAGATTAATTCGAAATCGTAACGGAGCTAAGAAATTATTTTGATAGACAAGACAAATCTTATGGAGAAAATGATTAAAGATGCTCATCAGAGAATAAAGAGAAAGACATCGAGACTTTTTCAAATTTTTTTGAAGAGAATATGAACTGAGACATCGAAGTTACGACAAATGCACATTAGTGATGGTTTAAAAAACTAGCATCGGGTCCCAAAAAATTGCTTCCAACTGGCATCGGGTCCCAAAAAAGGTGCTTACACCTGTCAAAGGGTCACAAAGAAAGTGGTTCCAAGTGTCATCAGGTTGCAAAAAACGTGCTTCCAACTGGCTTCGGGTCACAAAAAAGAGTGCTTTCGACTGGCATTGGGTCACAAAATAGAGTGCTTCCGTCTCGTCTCGGGTCTTAAAACAGAGTGCTTCTAACCGTCATCGGGTTACAAAAAAAGTGCTTCCAACTGTCACGGATCACAAAAAAAGTGTTATATACGTTTAACCGATTATATTGCTAAAATTATTTAATCCTATCCCTGTCTATATTATAGGAGAAGTCGATGTCTTTAGAGACGTTTCATCGAGTATCGAGAAAGAGCTGATAGTTAGATATTTTGGTTTCGAAATACGTTCAAACGTATTAAAATCCATTATTCCTTCATATAGTATCATTTCAACGTGCTCGATCTCCCTATGTGTCGTAACCTCGATGTCAAAGTTCCCGAAACCTTAATTTTTTTTTGAAGTCTCGATGAAATATTTAAAAAAAAAAAAATATTATGCGATCGGGAAATTAAACATCGAGGTTACGTCACATAGGGAGATCGAGCACGTTGAAATGATACTTTATGAAGGAATAATGGGTTTTAATACGTTTGAAAACCAAAACATTTTACTAATATCCCTTCCAGAGATCCGATGAAACGCCACTTATGGAATCGACTTCTCTCATAATATATTAAGGAATAATTTTGAATTATTTCTATAAATAATTGTCGTGTAAACGTATATCATATAGCTGGCTAGAGTAATAAATTATTTCGATAAGTAATTGTTTAAAGGAATGTTATTAAACGGAAACCTTAATGCTTTTTTTAACATAAGATACCAAACGAACTCTTATCTTTAACAAAACTAAATAATTTAATAAAAGTTTAAACACTTATTCATCAAAATCTTTAATGTTGCTTCTATCCATGTTATATACGTTTACTCTTGAAACAGTAACATTTCTAAGGTCTCGATCTTCCTATGTGTCGTAACCTCGATGTCTAAATTCCCGAAACCTTAAAAAAAAAATTTGTGAAGTCTCGATGAAAAAAATTTTTTCAAAAAAAATATTTTGCGATCGGGAACTTAGACATTGAGGTTACGTCACATAGGGAGACCGAGCACGTTGAAATGATACTATATGAAGGTAGAATGAGTTTTAATACGTTTGAACGTATTTCGAAACCGAGATATCTTACTAGTATCCCTTCTCGGGATCCGATGAAACGTCACTTAAGGAAATCGACTTCTTTCATAATATATTTAGGAATAATTTTGAATTATTTCTATAAATAATTGTCGTGTAAACGTATATCATATAGCTGGCTTGAGTAATAAATTCTTTCAATAAGTAGGTGTTTAAAGGAATGCTATTAAACGGAAACTTTTATGCTCTTTTAACATAAGATACCAAACGAACTCTTACCTTTAACACAACTAATTAATTTTATAAAAGTTTAAACACTTATTTATCAAAATATTTTAATGTTGCTTCTTTCCATGTTATATACGTTTAAACGATTATATGTTAAAAATTATTTAATCCTATTCTCTATCTATATTAGAGGAGAAGTCAATGCCGCCGCTAAGGACGTTTCATCGAGTATCGAGGAAGAGCTTATAGTTAGATATTTTGATTTCCGAATACCTTCAAAGGTAGAATAGCCGAGTAGCTCTTGAAACAGTAACATTTCTAAGGTCTCGATCTCAATATGTGTCGTAACCTCGAAGTCTAAGTTCCCGAAACCTTAAATTTATTTTGTGAATTCTTGAAAAAAAAAAATTTTTCCCAAAATAAATTATGCGATCGGGAACTTAGACTTCGAGATTACGTCACATAGGGAGATCGAGCCCGTTGGAATGATATTATATGAGGGAATACAGGGTTTTAATAATTTTGAACGTATTTCGAAACCAGAATATCCTACCAGTATCTTTTCCCGAGATCCGATGAAACGCCACCTAAGGTATCGACTTCTCTCATAATATATTTAGGAATAATTTTGATTTTTTTCTATAAATACTTGTCGTGTAAACGTATATCATATAGTTTGCTAGAGTAATAAATTATTTCGATAAGTAAGTGTTTAAAGGAATGCGATTAAACGGAAATTTTTATGCTTTTTTAACCTAAGATACCAAACTAACTCATATTTTTTCCCCATTTTTTATTTTTCCGAAACCGCCGAGACATTACAAAAAATTTAAAAAGTTACCCCCTAAAAAATATTCTAATTAAAGGAAAACGGGACTTTAGAAGAGAGTAAATTAAAAAAGTAATAATAATTCCCTTTAACAAAACTAACTAATTATATAAAAGTTTAAACACTTATTTATCAAAATATTTTAATGTTGCTTCTATCCATATTATATACGTTTAAACGATTATATCTTAAAATTGTTTATTCGTATTCCTATCTATATTATAGGAGAAGTCGATTCCGTTAGGGACGTTTCGTCGGGTATCGACGAAGTGCTAATATTTAGGTATTTTGGTTTCCGAATGCGTTCAAACGCAGTATAGCCGAGTCGCCCTTGAAACAATAACATTTCTAAGGACTCGATCTCCCTATGTGTCGGAACCTCGATGTCGAAGTTCCCTATACCTTGAAAATTTTTTGTGAAGTCTCGATGAAAAAAAATTCCAAAAAAAAATTATACGATCGGGAACTTAGCCATCGAGGTTACGTCACATTGGAATATAAAGCCCATTGAAATGATACTATATGAAGGAATACTGAGTATTAATACTTTTGAACGTATTTCGAAAACAAAATATCTTACTAGTATCTCTTCCCGAGACTCGATGAAACGCCACATAAGGAATCGACTTTTCTCATAATATATTTAGGAATGATTATTTAATTATTTCTATAAATAAAATTGTTGTATAAACGTATATCATATATATCATATAGCTGGCTAGAGTAATAAATTATTTCGATAAGTAAGTGTTTGAAAGAATGCGATTAATCGGAAATTTTTATGCTTTTTTAATTTACTCTCCTCTTAAGTCACGTTTTCCTTTAATTAGAATATTTTTTCTCCATTTTTTATTTTTTCGAAACCGCCGAGATTTTTTAAGAAATTTAGAAAGTTACATCTTAAAATATTCTATAATTAAAGAAAAACGGGAATTTAGAGGAGACTAAATTAACAAAAAATAATAATTCCCTTTAACATAGGTTTCATAAATAGGAATAAATATATCTTTTAATTTTTCTAAATTAAATAATAAATAAGTAAAAAAAATTTAATCAAATTATTTTTTATTTGCTACCTATAAAAGAGTTTTGAACTGTTATATAGTTTTTCATTAAGTGGCGTCGCCTCGCTCAACATCTTTTCTACGTAAACAATAACGCTACTTGAACGGCACCTTAGAATTTTTTATCCTACCCTGAAAGGGTTTTTTTCTCTGAAGATAATACTGCTGCGAGCGGCACTCACCTCAATCTTTCTTCTTTATACCCAAAGTCGACCAACATCGTCGTCGTCGAATAATTCGAAATGGAAAAAAAAATGAAAAATCTGCAAGGTTTAGCTGTGAAAGTCATGCTCGATACATTATCCTTCCAAGATGCGTACAACAATGCTTCGGATTCGAAAATAGTCGCGCTGAGCTGCGATGTGATTATGAATTGTTTTATCGAACAACACGGGCCGAAGGAATTAAACTTCAACCTGCTATTTTCCCTTTTAGATTCGGAAAACGATCAAAAAACCTCGGCAAGATTTCTAGACTTTCTCGATAATGCAACGAAAAATCAGAACAACGCGACTGAATCAATAGCCCTGACGTTGACCGAGCATATGGTACCTGGAAAGATATTTTCCTTTAAAAATGGTAATTTGTAACTTTTTTTGAAATATATCGGAAATGGCCAATTTGGTGCTAAAGAATCAAAAATCTATCATACTACACAGTAATTTATAATTTCAACTCGTTATGTCTTACAGTTTTGAATAAGACGCATTCTCATTCGGTCGATTCACGAAATCAGGTAAAAAACCGAGATTTTTCCCCGTCTCCACTCGTTCCCCGTCTCCACTCGTTCCCCGTCTCCACCCGTTCCCCGTCTCCACCCGTTCCCCGTCTCCACCCGTTCCCCGTCTCCACCCGTTCCCCGTCTCCACCTGTTCCCCGTCTCCACCCGTTCTCCGTCTCCACCCGTTCCCCGTCTCCACCCGTTCCCCGTCTCTACCCGTTCCCCGTCTCTACCCGTTCACCGTCTCCACCCGTTCCCCGTCTCCACCCGTTCCCCGTCTCCACCCGTTCCCCGTCTCCACCCGTTTCCCGTCTCCACCCGTTCCCCGTCTCCACCCGTTCCCCGTCTCCACCCGTTCCCCGTCTCCACCCGTTCCCCGTCTCCACCCGTTCCCCGTCTCCAAACGTTCCCCGTCACTCGAATGGTCCTTTCTTACTATTATTATTATCCTTCGATCGAGTATTTTGGAAAAATGCGAAAGAATCGATCGAAATCAGCTAAAAAACCGAGATTTTTCCCCGTCTCCACCCCATTCGGTCTCAACCCGTTCCCCGTCTCCACCAGCATTCCCGTCTCCACTCGTTCCCCGTCTCCACTCGTTCCCCGTCTCCACTCGTTCCCCGTCTCCACCCGTTCCCCGTCTCCACCCGTTCCCCGTCTCCCACCCGTTCCCCGCCTCCACCCGTTCCCCGTCTCCACCCGTTCCCCGTCTCCACCCGTTCCCCGTCTCCACCCGTTCCCCGTCTCCACCCGTTCCCCGTCTCCACTCGTTCCCCGTCTCCACCCGTTCCCCGTCTCCACCCGTTCCCCGTCACTCGAATTTTCCTTACTTACTATTATTATTATCATTCGATCGAGTATTTCGGAAAAAGGCGAAAGAATCGATCGATACGCTAAAACAGAGATTTTTCCCCGTCTCCCCCGTTCCCCGTCTCCACCCATTCCCCGTCTCCACTCATTCCCCGTCTCCACTCGTTCCCCGTCTCCACTCGTTCCCCGTCTCCACTCGTTCCCCGTCTCCACCCGTTCCCCGTCTCCATCCGTTCCCCGTCTCCACCCTTCCCCGTCTCCACCCGTTCCCCGTCTCCACCCGTTCCCCGTCTCCACCGTTCCCCGTCTCCACCCGTTCCCCGTCTCCACCCGTTCCCGTCTCCACCCGTTCCCCTCTCCACCCGTTCCGTCTCCAACTCGTTCCCGCGTCCTCCACTCGTTCCCCGTCTCCACCCGTTCCCCGTCTCCACCCGTTCCCCGTCTCCCCCCATTCCCCGTCTCCACCCATTCCCCGTCTCCACCCGTTCCCCGTCACTCGAATGGTCCTTTCTTACTATTTTTATCATTCGATCGAGTATTTCGGAAAAAGGCGAAAGAATCGATCGAAATCAGCTAAAAAACCGAGATTTTTCCCCGTCCCTACTCGTTTCCGGTCTGTCTCGCGAGATAGATACAACTATCGATTTTTCGGCTTCGACTAAGTTTAACTCATTCTCATTCGGTGGTTGATTCACTAATTAAGCCGAGGAAGCAAAATTGAATGAGAATGAGTTACAACTTTCGAGACCGAAAGCAAAATTGAATGAGAATGAGTTACAGCCGAAAGCAAAATTAAATGAGAATGAGTTACAACTACTATCGATTTTTTTGGCTCCTGCTAAGTCTTTTTCATTCTCATTCGGTCGGTCGATTCAGAATGAGTTACAACTATCGACTTCTCGGCTTCGGCTAAGTCTAATTCATTCTCATTCGGTCGATTTCTCTTTTTTTAATGAAGATGCCATGTTGCCATGTTTATATCTTCAAAACTGTTCGACCTGCAGCCCCTTACGTCACGTACCGGGAAAGATATTTTCCTTCAAAAATGGTAATTTGTTACTTTTTTTGAAAAATAAAATAAATATATCGGAAAAGGCCAATTTGGTGCTAAAGAAATCAAAATCTATCACACTCGGAATAACCAAGGAGATAGAAATAGTACAACGTAGTATGCACCACAGTAATTTATAATTGCAACCTGCTAGGTCTTACAGTTTTGAATATATAAACATGGCTAAAACACGTGGCAATAACCCAGGAATAATTTGAGATATCGTAAAACTAAAATCACCTCTTTGCGTAAGGTGATGGAACAAAAAACCGTTCCCTTTATTATGGCTTTTCGCCAAAAATTTAAATTGATTGTTCCCTTTAGAAATTTTTTCCACCAATTTGTTCTTGTTCCCTTTACTTACAAAGAATTTAGATCGGAAATAACTAATTGATAGATTGAAATTGCATTTACGTGTGACAATTATTTTTTTTTCTACGAATTTTTAAAATTCGCAAGGTAACGTTCCCTTTAGTGCGATTATATTATGCGTTTTGGCACAAATTTTGTTCCCTTTACTTACAAAGAATTTAGATCGGAAATTTCCAGAAGTGTAAGATGACATAATATTGACAGCCCCATATTTTCAAACTTGTATGACCTAACAGGTTGAAATTAAAGTATGTTGTAGAACTTACTACGTTGTTCTATTTGTAACCTTTTGATTATTCTATGTATGATAGATTTTGATTTCACAACTATCGACTTCTCGGCTTCGGCTAAGTCTAATTCATTCTCATTCGGTCGATTTCTCTTTTTTTAATGAAGAT
Source organism: Trachelipus rathkii (assembly GCA_015478945.1). Classification (NCBI taxonomy): domain Eukaryota; kingdom Metazoa; phylum Arthropoda; class Malacostraca; order Isopoda; family Trachelipodidae; genus Trachelipus; species Trachelipus rathkii. Next base: position 86,734 of record JABUQX010019297.1, read on the forward strand.
GCCATATTGCCATGTTTATATCTTCAAAACTGTTCGACCTGCAGCCCCTTACGTCACGTACCGGGAAAGATATTTTCTTTTAAAAATGGTAATTTGTAACTTTTTTGAAAAATAAAATAAATATATCGGAAAAGGCCAATTTGGTGCTAAAGAAATCAAAATCTATCACACTCGGAATAACCAAGGAGATAGAAATAGTACAACGTAGTATGCACCACAGTAATTTATAATTGCAACCTGCTAGGTCTTACAGTTTTGAATATATAAACATGGCTAAAACACGTGGCAATAACCCAGGAATAATTTGAGATATCGTAAAACTAAAATCAGTCGTAGGGTCCTTAGGTACTCCTCATAAGTTTAAGGGGGTACGGGGGGTTCCTGGGACAAGTTTCAAAATTTCCGGAAAAAAACCCTAAGTTCCCCCTTTGCGTAAGGTGATGGAACGAAAAACCGTTCCCGTTATTATGGCTTTTCGCCAAAAATTTAAATTGATTGTTCCCTTTAGAAATTTTTTCCACCAAAAAAAAAAAAAACGGAATTTAGGCCGTAAACTAGCATACCTCCTTACAGTAGGTTCATAAACTAAATTGATTTATTTAAAAATTGCATTTACGTGTGACAATTATTTGTTTTTCTACGAATTTTTAAAATTCGCAAGGTAACGTTCCCTTTAGTGCGATTATATTATGCGTTTTGGCACAAATTTTGTTCCCTTTACTTACAAAGAATTTAGATCGGAAATTTCCAGAAGTGTAAGATGACATAATATTGACAGGCCCATATTTTCAAACTTGTATGACCTAACAGGTTGAAATTAAAGTATGTTGTAGAACTTACTACGTTGTTCTATTTGTAACCTTTTGATTATTCTATGTATGATAGATTTTGATTTCACAACTATCGACTTCTCGGCTTCGGCTAAGTCTAATTCATTCTCATTCGGTCGATTTCTCTCTTTTTAATGAAGATGCCATGTTGCCATGTTTATATCTTCAAAACTGTTCGACCTGCAGCCCCTTACGTCACGTACCGGGAAAGATATTTTCTTTTAAAAATGGTAATTTGTAACTTTTTTGAAAAATAAAATAAATATATCGGAAAAGGCCAATTTGGTGCTAAAGAAATCAAAATCTATCACACTCACTCGGAATAACCAAGGAGATAGAAATAGTACAACGTAGTATGCACCACAGTAATTTATAATTGCAACCTGCTAGGTCTTACAGTTTTGAATATATAAACATGGCTAAAACACGTGGCAATAACCCAGGAATAATTTGAGATATCGTAAAACTAAAATCAGTCGTAGGGTCCTTAGGTACTCCTCATAAGTTTAAGGGGGTACGGGGGGTTCCTGGGACAAGTTTCAAAATTTCCGGAAAAAACCCTAATTTTTTCCACCAGAAATAAAAAAAAATAACGGAATTTAGGCCGTAGACTAGCGCGCCTCCTTACAGTAGGTCATAACTAATTGATAGATTGAAATTGCATTTACGTACGACCATTATTTTTTTTTCTACGAATTTTTAAAATTCACAAGGTAACGTCCCCTTTAGTGCGATTATATTATGCGTTTTTGCACAAATTTGATCTTCTTGTTCCCTTTACTTACAAAGAATTTAGATCGGAAATTTCCAGAAGTGTAAGATGCCATAATATTGACAGGCTTATATTTTCAAACTTGTATGACCTAACAGGTTGAAATTAAAGTATGTTGTAGATCTTACTTCGTTGTACTATTTGTAACCTTTTGATTATTCTACTTCTGCTAAGTCTATCTCATTCTCGTTCGGTCGATTCACTAATTAAACCCAGGAAGCAAAATTGAATGAGAATGAGTTACAACTATCGACTTCTCGGCTTCGGCTAAGTCTAACTCATTCTCATTCGGTCGATTTCTCTCTTTTTAACGAAGATGCCATGCTGCCATGTTTATATATTCAAAACTGTATGACCTGCAGCCCCTTACTTCACGTACCTGGAAAGATATTTTCCTTTAAAAATGGTAATTTGTAACTTTTTTTGAAAAATGAAATAAATATATCGGAAATGGCCAATTTGGTGCTAAAGAAATCAAAAATCTATCATACTTAAAAAACCGAGATTTTTCCCCGTCCTCCACTCGTTCCCCGTCCTCCACTCGTTCCCCACGGTCTTCCACCCGTCCCCGCTCCCACTCGTTCACCCGTCTTGCCTCGTTCCCCGGTCTCACCCGTTCCCCGTCTCCAGCCCGTTCCCTCGTCTCACCCGTTCCCCGTTCTCTCCCACCCGTTCCCACGTCTCCACCCAGGGGTCCGTTCCCCGTCTCCACTCTCGTTCCCCGTCTCCACTCGTTCCCCGTCTCCACCCGTTCCCCGTCTCCACTCGTTCCCCGTCACTCGAATGGTCCGTACTAACTATTATTATCATTCGATGGAGTATTTCGGAAAAAGACGAAAGAATCGATCGAAATCAGCTAAAAAACCGAGATTTTTCCCCGTCTCCACCCATTCCCCGTCTCCACCCGTTCCCCGTCTCCACCCGTTCCCCGTCTCCACCCGTTCCCCGTCTCCACCCGTTCCCCGTCTCCACTCGTTCCCCGTCTCCACCCGTTCCCCGTCTCCACCCGTTCCCCGTCTCCACCCGTTCCCCGTCTCCACCCGTTCCCCGTCTCCACCCGTTCCCCGTCTCCACCCGTTCCCCGTCTCCACCCGTTCCCCGTCTCCACCCGTTCCCCGTCTCCACCCATTCCCCGTCTCCACCCGTTCCCCGTCTCAACCTGCAAGGTCTTACAGTTTTGAATATATAAACACGGCGGCAACACGTGGCAATAACCCAGGAATAATTTGAGATATCGTAAAACTAAAATCAGTCGTAGGGTCCTTAGGTACTCTTAATAAGTTTAAGGGGGTACGGGGGGTTCCTGGGACAAGTTTCAAAATTTCCGGGAAAAAACCCTAAGTGTTCCCCCTTTGCGTAAGGTGATGGAACAAAAAACCGTTCCCTTTATTATGGCTTTTTGCCAAAAATTTAAATTGATTGTTCCCTTTAGAAATTTTTTCCACCAGAAATAAAAAAAAAATAACGGAATTTAGGCCGTAAACTAGCGTGCCTCCTTACAGTAGGTCCTAACTAATTGATAGATTGAAATTGCATTTACGTACGACCATTATTTTTTTTTCTACGAATTTTTAAAATTCACAAGGTAACGTTCCCTTTAGTGCGATTATATTATGCGTTTTTTTGGCACAAATTTGATCTTCTTGTTCCCTTTACTCACAAAGAATTTAGATCGGAAATTTCCAGAAGTGTAAGATGCCATAATATTGACAGGCTTATATTTTCAAACGTATGACCTAACAGGTGCAGGTTTAAATTAAAGTATGTTGTAGAACTTACTACGTTGTACTATTTGTAACCTTTTAATTATTCTAAGTATGGGACAAAAAACCGTTCCCTTTATTATGGCTTTTTGCCAAAAATTTAAATTGATTTGTTCCCTTTAGAAATTTTTTCCACCAGAAATAAAAAAAATAACGGAATTTAGGCCGTAAACTAGCATGCCTCCTTACAGTAAGTCATAACTAATTGATAGATTGAAATTGTATTTACGTACGACCATTATTTTTTTTTCTACGAATTTTTAAAATTCACAAGGTAACGTGGGAGACTAAATTAAAAAAAATAATTGCATTAAACAAAATTAAATAAATTAATATTTTTCGGTACATATACGAATCTCGCGCGAAGCGAAAGCACGAAATAACGCTACTTTTTACTTCTCGGGAGATGGTGCAAAATAAATTTTTCGTTCCTTACGCGAGTTTTTTTTCGAGGGATGTGAAATTTTAGATTTTCGCACTTAGACCTTCGACCTATCAAAAGCGGAAAGAGTAGTAAATTAATCACGTTAGTTAGCGCAGGGGTCTCTACTTCGGCGAGAATTCCCCACCATTTATCTTCATGCTCCGAACTGTTTAAAAAATGCAGCGAAATACAACGTTACCGAAGAGCTGATAGACCACCCAGAACGTTTATTATCCACCGAAGTTTATCAACGGAATCAAAAACCGCTCTTGAAATTGGTTCAAGAATTTTGCTCGACGGAACTTAAACCAACTCCCGCGAACAATTTCAATAAACTTCTTCACGAAAAAGGAATTTTGTGATATAAAACTGGATTTTAAAATTAAAAACTTTATAAAAATAGTAAATTAAAAATTATTTTTTAGTAAATAATTTTTTTTAATAAAAAAATAGCGCACCGACTAATTTTTCTTTATAAAGGCGAAACCTTTCGACCTTTTCTTCCATTCCTCCTTCGCCTGCAATTACGACCCACCAACAATTAGTTAGTTAACTCCGCGAAAATGACGAACCTGTCGATTATATTATTAATATTGTTCCTTCAATCAACCTTGGGCTCGGACACCACCAAAGAAATTGAAAGGAGAGAAGTTTGCAAAGGCGTATATTCTTATTTCCAAGGTGGAGTGCTTCTCAATAATTTAACGAGAAAAAGACTTCGTTTTAAAAAGAAAATATCTGAGGAATGTAAACAAGGGTCGTCGGAGAGACTGGTATTTAGTTTGAAAAAACACGAGGCTCGTCCCATATATGCTAGAGAAGACTTTGACTTTATGGATGTTGAAATGCACGACAACGAAATTTTTTATATGATCTTCGATAACAAAACGCTATACGTTGGACTAGAGGGAACATTCGATCCGTATCGTTTTGGGGTGGTGTACACAGAATGTGGTCAAACTGGGCGAGAAGATTGTGTCGTTTACCATATCAGCACACCGCCGACTTATATCGACCGGTACGGACGAACGGTCACGCTTAATCATAATGACCTAGGCATAGAGCAATACAATTACCTGAGAGCCTGGGGGTGGTGCGTGGACATCTGCGTCTTCGTGAGTGAAGAAGAAGCAAAATTGCCGTTTACAACTTTTCTTCGTTAACCCTCCTAAGAAACGTTATTAAAAGGTTGTGGAGAAAATGAAGCCATGAATTGTCATTGGAATACAAACGAATCATTCACTATATATGTATGTTTGCAAGCGAACACTATCATGATTTCATAAATAAATTTGGTAATGCTATGATGATAATTTATATTCGACGCATAAAAAATATTTTTAAGCAAATAAATTTTTGAGTTTAATTTACTTACATTTTTTACCTATTCACACCATGAAGTATTTTTTGATGTCTTTATTTGATTCAATTACTTAAAAAAAGCATATCGAGATCTACATTCATATTTTCACGTGGGATTTGTTTCAATATCCGTGAGATTTGATTTCTTTTTTAACATAAACCACACGTTATACTTAAACATCACCTGATTTTTTTTATTAAGGCGTGAAAAAAGGCATTATTAAAGCATTACTATACGCTCGGATAAACAAGTGAAATTTTCGAGCGAGGTCTCCCCTTTTTAGCTTAAAAAAAATCGTATACGAAACGAAGTAAAAATTTACCTGAGTTTGTCGGTTTTTCTCTTAAATTTTAGGGTCAAATTTGTTTCAAATTTTGTGCAAAAAATAGAAATATTACGCGAGATTTCTTTATTAAGTCGAAAAAAGTGATTTTTTTAGAAGGAAAACTAAACAATCGAATAAACAAGTGAAATTTACACGCGACGTTTTCCTTTTTTTAACGATTAAAAATCCCAAAAAACGCGATTGAAAATCTTACGCAAGATTTTCTTTTTATCTCAAATAATTTCCACGTGGGGTTTGTTTTAATGCGCGTAAGAATCATTTCCCTTTTAACAAAACCGCAAGTTTCGTACGAAAAATAGAAATATTACTCAAGTTTTGTTATTACGTCGTTAAAAAAGTGATTTTTTAGAAGGAAAAACTAAAAGTTCGATTAACCCGGTGAAATTCCCACGCGAGGTTTTCCTTTTTTGGCGCATAACAATTCACCAAGGAATCAATGGAAAATCGCCCGCGAGGTTTTCGTTTTTTAGCAAATAATCTCCACGCGGGTTTGTTTTAAGGCGGGCGAGAATCGTTTCTTTTTTTTTTAACAAAACCGCGAGTTTCGTATGAAAAATAAGAATTTTTACACGAATTTTTTATTTTACCGTATTCCTTTTTAAGGAAAACTATACGATGAGGTAAATTATGGAATATTCCACGCGAGGGTTTCCTTTTTTGGCGTTTAAAAATCCACCGAAGACTCGATGGGAAATCTCACGCGAGGTTTTCGTTTTTTTAGCAAATATTCCACGCGAGATTTGGTTTAAAGCGCGAGAATTGTTTCTTTATTTTTTAACAAAAGCGCGAGTTTCGTACGACATATAGGAATTTTACACGAATTTTATATTTTATCGTAAAAAAAGTGTTTTTTTTAAGGAAAACTATACGTTAAGGTAAATTAATTAAATTTCCACGCGAGGTTTTAATTCTTTAGCGAATAAAAATTCTCCGAGGACTCGATGGAAAATCTCACGCGAGGTTTTCGTTTTTTCGCAAATAATTTCCACGTGGGGTCTGTTTTAATGCGCGCGAGAATCGTTTCTTTAATTTTTAACAAAACCGCGAGTTTCGCACGAAAAATAGGAATTTTACACGAATTTTTGTTGTTTCCTTTAGAAAATTTCTCCACCAGAAATAGAAAAAAACACGGAATTTAGGCCGTAAACTAGCATGCCTCCTTTCAGTAGGACATAATTAATTGATTGTTTGAAATTGCATTTACGTATGATTATTATTTTTTTATACGAATTTTAAAATTCACAAAGTAACGTTCCCTTTAGTGCGATTTTATTATGCGTTTTTGCACAAATTTGATCTTATTGTTCCCTTTATTAACAAATATTTTCAAACTTGTATGACCTAACAGGTGCAGGTTTAAATTAAAGTATGTTGTAGAACTTACTACTTTGTACTATTTGTAACCTTTTAATTATTCTAAGTATGGGACAAAAAACCCCAGTTCCTTTAAGTTATGGCTTTTTGCCAAATAATTTAAAATTTTGAATTTGTTCCGTTAGAAATTTTTTCCACAGAAATTAAAACAAATAATCGGATTTAGGCCGTAAACCTAAGCATGCCTCCTCCTTAACGTAGGGTCATAACTAATTGTGATGAAATGTATTTTATCTACGACCATTATTTTTTCTACGAATTTTAAAAATTCACAAGGTAACGTCCCTTCTGTGGCGATTAATATTATGCGTTTTTGGCACAAAATTGATCTCTGTTTCCTTATTACAAAGAATTTAGATCTGGAAATTTCCCAGAAGTTGTAAGATGCCATAATATTGGCAGGCTTATATTTTCAATAAACTTGTATGACCTAACAGGTTGAAATTTTAAAGTATGTTGTAGATCTTACTTCGTTGTACTATTTGTAACCTTTTGATTATTCTAAGTATGATAGATTTTGATTTCTTACAACTATCGATTTTTCGTGCTTCGGCTAAGTCTTAACTCATTCTCATTCGTTATGTCGCTTTTAAGCCGAGGAAACATAAAAATTGAATGAGAATTGAGTTACTTTTGAAATATATAACTGGGGCAACTACGTGGCAGATTAACCCAGGAATAATTTGAGATTTCGTAAAACTAAAATCAGTTCGTAGGGTCCTTAGGTACTCCTCATAAGTTTAAGGGGACAAAGTTTTTCAAATTTTCGCCGGAAAACCCTACAGAGTTCCCCTTGCGTAAGGTGATGGATAGCAAAAAACCGTTCCCTTATATGGTTGTTTGCCAAAAATTTGTAATATTGGATTGTTCTTTAGAAATTTTTTCACCCAGAAATAAAAAAAATAACTGGAATTTAGGCCGTAGACTAGCCGCTCGTCTTACAGTAGGTCATAATCTAATTGATAGATTGAAAATTGCCATTTACGTACGAACCAATTTATGTTTTTTTTTCTAATCGATATGTTTTAAAAATTCACAATGGTAATCGCTCCCTTAGTGTCGATTATGATTATGCGTTTTGGCACAATACTTTGATCCTTCTCTGTTCGTTTACTTACAACAGAATTAGATCGGAGATTTTATTGTCCAGAAGTGTAAGCATGCCATAGATATTGCAGGCTTATAATTTTCAACACTTGTTATGACTACTAAGGTTGAAATTCACAAAGTATGCTTGTAGATCTTACTTCGTTGTACTATTTGTAACCTTTTGATTATTCTACTTCTGCTTAAGTCTATCTCATTCTCATTCGGTCGATTCGATTCACTAATTAAACCCAGGAGTCAAATTGGGAAATGAGAATGGTTACAACTATCGAGCTTCTCGGGCTTCGGCTAAGTCTATACTTCACTTCTCTCATTCGGTCGATTTCTCTCTTTTTAACGAAGATGCCATGCTGCCATGTTTATATTTCAAAACTGTATGACCTGCAGCCCCTTACTTCACGTACCTGGAAAGATATTTTCCTTTAAAAATGGTAATTTGTAACTTTTTTTGAAAAATGAAATAAATATATCGGAAATGGCCAATTTGGTGCTAAAGAAATCAAAAATCTATCATACTTAAAAAACCGAGATTTTTTCCCCGTCTCCACTCGTTCCCCGTCTCCACTCGTTCCCCGTCTCCACCCATTCCCCGTCTCCACTCGTTCCCCGTCTCCACCCGTTCCCCGTCTCCACCCGTTCCCCGTCTCCACCCGTTCCCCGTCTCCACCCGTTCCCCGTCTCCACCCGTTCCCCCTCCACCCGTTCCCCGTCTTCACCCGTTCCCCGTCTCCACTCGTTCCCAGTCTCCACTCGTCCCCGTCTCCACCCGTTCCCGTCTCCACCCGTTCCCCTTCCACTCGTTCCCCGTCACTCGAATGGTCCGTACTAACTATTATTATCATTCGATGGAGTATTTCGGAAAAAGACGAAAGAATCGATCGAAATCAGCTAAAAAACTGAGATTTTTTCCGCCGTTCTCAACCTCGTTTCCCTCGTCTCCAGCCCGTTCCCGTCTCCTCTCATTCCCGTCGTCCATCTGTCCCGTCTCCACCCGTTCCCGTCTCCACCCGTTCCCCGTCGTCCACCCGTTCCCCGTCTCCATTCGTTCCCCGTCTCCACCCTTTCCCCGCCCACACGTTCCCTGCGTCTCCACGCCGGTCCCCGTCTCCACCCGTTCCCCGTCTCAACCCGTTCCCCGTCTCCACCGTTCCCCGTCTCACCCGTTCCCTCGTCCCACCCACCGTTCCCCGCGTCTACTCGATTTTCCTTACTTAGCTTATTATTATGTATCTATTTCTGATCTGAGTATTTCGGAAAAAAGCGAAAGATATCGATCGAAATCAGCTAAAAAACTGAGATTTTTCCCCGTCTCCACCATGTCCCCGTCTCCACCCGGTTCCCCGTCTCCACCCGTCCCCTCCCCACCCGTTCCCCGTCTCCACTCGTTCCTCCGTCCTCACTCGTTCACCGTCTCCACCCTTTCCCCGTCTCCACCCGTTCCCCGTCCCACCCGTTCGCCGTCTCACCCGTTCCCGCGTCTAAACTCGTTCCCGTGCTCACGTCGTTCCCCGTCTCCACCACCCGTTCCCCGCTCTCCACCCGTTCCCCGTCTCCATCCGTTCCCCGTCTCCACCCCGTTCCCCGTCTCCACCCGTTCTCCGTCTCCACCCGTTTCCCCGTCTCCACCCGTTCCCCGTCCCACCGTTCACCCGTCCTCCCTCGTTCCCGTCTTCACCCGTTTCCCTTCTCCAAACGGTTTCCCGTCACTTCGAATGGTCCTTAACTTACTTTATATTATTACAATTGCGAATCGAGTGATTTTCGGAAAAAGGCGAAAGAATCGATCGAAATCAGCTAAAAAACACCGAGATTTGTCCCCGTCTCCACCATTCCCCCGTCTCCACCCGTTCTCCTCGTCTCCACGCCCATTCCCGTCTCCACCGTTTCCTCCGTCTCCATCGTTCCCCCGTTCCACCCGTTCCCGTCTCCACCCGTATCCCGTCTCACCCCCGTTCTCCCGTCTCACCCATTCCGGCCGTCTGCCACGCCGTTCCCCGTCTCGCACCCGTTCCCCTCTCCACTCGTTCCCTCGTCTCCACCGTCCCCGTCTCCACCCATTCCCCGTCCACTCGTTCCCCGTTTCAACCTGCTAGGTTTTACAGTTTTGAATATATAAACACGGCGGCAACACGTGGCAATAAACCCAGGAATTTGAGATATCGTAAAACTTTAAAATCAGTCGTAGGGTCCTTAGGTACCCCTCATTAGTTGGTACGGGGGGTTCCTGGGACAAGTTTCAAAATTTCCGGGAAAAAAACCCTAAGTGTTCCTGTATGGGTTGGGTTGAATGGATCACAAGCCCTTTCATAATTTAGGGCTTTTTCTTTGCCATAAAGTTTAATAATTGAGTTGTTCCCTTTAGAGAATTTTTCCACCTGAGAGATAGTAAAAAATATTTAATACGGTATTATTTCAGGCCGTAAAACTAAGGGGGTGCCTCTACAGTCAGGTCCTGAACTTAAGTGTGCACTGAGATTGAAGATTCTGCATTTACGGTACGAGCCTAGTATTTTGTTTTTCGTACGGAATTTTAAATGTTCACAAAGGTGAGTTCCCTTTAGTGCGATTATAGTTATGGCGTTTTTTTGGCAACAAATTGATCTTCTTTGTTCCCTTTACTCACAAAGAATTTAGATCGGAAATTTCCAGAAGTGTAAGATGCTATAATATCGACAGGCTTATATTTTTCAAACGTATGACCTAACAGGTGCAGGTTTAAATTAAAGTATGTTGTAGATCTTACTACGTTGTACTATTTGTAACCTTTTAATTATTCTAAGTATGGGACAAAAACCGTTCCCTTTATTATGGCTTTTTGCCAAAAATTTAAATTGATTTGTCCCTTTAGAAATTTTTTCCACCAGAAATAATAAAAATAACGGATTAGGCCGTAAGACTAGCATGCTCTTACAGTGAAGTCATGAACAATTGATATGATTGAAAATTTGTATTTACGTACGACCATTATTTTTTTTTCTACGAATTTTTAAAATTCACAAGGTAACGTGGGAGACTAAATTAAAAAAAATAATTGCATTAAACAAAATTAAATAAATTAATATTTTTCGGTACATATACGAATCTCGCGCGAAGCGAAAGCACGAAATAACGTTACTTTTTACTTCTCGGGAGATGGTGCAAAATAAATTTTTCGTTCCTTACGCGAGTTTTTTTTCGAGGGATGTGAAATTTTAGATTTTCGCACTTAGACCTTCGACCTATCAAAAGCGGAAAGAGTAGTAAATTAATCACGTTAGTTAGCGCAGGGGTCTCTACTTCGGCGAGAATTCCCCACCATTTATCTTCATGCTCCGAACTGTTAAAAAAATGCAGCGAAATACAACGTTACCGAAGAGCTGATAGACCACCCAGAACGTTTATTATCCACCGAAGTTTATCAACGGAATCAAAAACCGCTCTTGAAATTGGTTCAAGAATTTTGCTCGACGGAACTTAAACCAACTCCCGCGAACAATTTCAATAAACTTCTTCACGAAAAAGGAATTTTGTGATATAAAACTGGATTTTAAAATTAAAAACTTTATAAAAATAGTAAATTAAAAATTATTTTTTAGTAAATAATTTTTTTTAATAAAAAAATAGGGCACCGACTAATTTTTCTTTATAAAGGCGAAACCTTTCGACCTTTTCTTCCATTCCTCCTTCGCCTGCAATTACGACCCACCAACAATTAGTTAGTTAACTCCGCGAAAATGACGAACCTGTCGATTATATTATTAATATTGTTCCTTCAATCAACCTTGGGCTCGGACACCACCAAAGAAATTGAAAGGAGAGAAGTTTGCAAAGGCGTATATTCTTATTTCCAAGGTGGAGTGCTTCTCAATAATTTAACGAGAAAAAGACTTCGTTTTAAAAAGAAAATATCTGAGGAATGTAAACAAGGGTCGTCGGAGAGACTGGTATTTAGTTTGAAAAAACACGAGGCTCGTCCCATATATGCTAGAGAAGACTTTGACTTTATGGATGTTGAAATGCACGACAACGAAATTTTTTATATGATCTTCGATAACAAAACGCTATACGTTGGACTAGAGGGAACATTCGATCCGTATCGTTTTGGGGTGGTGTACACAGAATGTGGTCAAACTGGGCGAGAAGATTGTGTCGTTTACCATATCAGCACACCGCCGACTTATATCGACCGGTACGGACGAACGGTCACGCTTAATCATAATGACCTAGGCATAGAGCAATACAATTACCTGAGAGCCTGGGGGTGGTGCGTGGACATCTGCGTCTTCGTGAGTGAAGAAGAAGCAAAATTGCCGTTTACAACTTTTCTTCGTTAACCCTCCTAAGAAACGTTATTAAAAGGTTGTGGGAGAAAATGAAGCCATGAATTGTCATTGGAATACAAACGAATCATTCACTATATATGTATGTTTGCAAGCGAACACTATCATGATTTCATAAATAAATTTGGTAATGCTATGATGATAATTTATATTCGACGCATAAAAAATATTTTTAAGCAAATAAATTTTTGAGTTTAATTTACTTACATTTTTTACCTATTCACACCATGAAGTATTTTTTGATGTCTTTATTTGATTCAATTACTTAAAAAAAGCATATCGAGATCTACATTCATATTTTCACGTGGGATTTGTTTCAATATCCGTGAGATTTGATTTCTTTTTTAACATAAACCACACGTTATACTTAAACATCACCTGATTTTTTTATTAAGGCGTGAAAAAAGGCATTATTAAAGCATTACTATACGCTCGGATAAACAAGTGAAATTTTCGAGCGAGGTCTCCCCTTTTTAGCTTAAAAAAATCGTATACGAAACGAAGTAAAAATTTACCTGAGTTTGTCGGTTTTTCTCTTAAATTTTAGGGTCAAATTTGTTTCAAATTTTGTGCAAAAAATAGAAATATTACGCGAGATTTCTTTATTAAGTCGAAAAAAGTGATTTTTTTAGAAGGAAAACTAAACAATCGAATAAACAAGTGAAATTTACACGCGACGTTTTCCTTTTTTTAACGATTAAAAATCCCAAAAAACGCGATTAAAAATCTTACGCAAGATTTTCTTTTTATCTCAAATAATTTCCACGTGGGGTTTGTTTTAATGCGCGTAAGAATCATTTCCCTTTTAACAAAACCGCAAGTTTCGTACGAAAAATAGAAATATTACTCAAGTTTTGTTATTACGTCGTTAAAAAAGTGATTTTTTAGAAGGAAAAACTAAAAGTTCGATTAACCCGGTGAAATTCCCACGCGAGGTTTTCCTTTTTTGGCGCATAACAATTCACCAAGGAATCAATGGAAAATCGCCCGCGAGGTTTTCGTTTTTTAGCAAATAATCTCCACGCGGGTTTGTTTTAAGGCGGGCGAGAATCGTTTCTTTTTTTTTTAACAAAACCGCGAGTTTCGTATGAAAAATAAGAATTTTTACACGAATTTTTTATTTTACCGTAGAAAAAGTGTTTTTTTTTAAGGAAAACTATACGATGAGGTAAATTATGGAATATTCCACGCGAGGGTTTTCTTTTTTGGCGTTTAAAAATCCACCGAAGACTCGATGGGAAATCTCACGCGAGGTTTTCGTTTTTTTAGCAAATATTCCACGCGAGATTTGGTTTAAGGCGCGCGAGAATTGTTTCTTTATTTTTTAACAAAACCGCGAGTTTCGTACGAAATATAGGAATTTTACACGAATTTTATATTTTATCGTAAAAAAAGTGTTTTTTTTAAGGAAAACTATACGTTAAGGTAAATTAATTAAATTTCCACGCGAGGTTTTAATTCTTTAGCGAATAAAAATTCTCCGAGGACTCGATGGAAAATCTCACGCGAGGTTTTCGTTTTTTCGCAAATAATTTCCACGTGGGGTCTGTTTTAATGCGCGCGAGAATCGTTTCTTTAATTTTTAACAAAACCGCGAGTTTCGCACGAAAAATAGGAATTTTACACGAATTTTATATTTTATCGTAGAAAAAGTGTTTTTTTTAAGGAAAACTATACGTTGAAGTAAATTAATGAAATTTCCACGCGAGGTTTTAATTCTTTGGCGTATAAAAATTCTCCGAGGACTCAATGGAAAATCTCACGCGAGGTTTCTACGAATTTTTAAAATTCACAAGGTAACGTTCCCTTTAGTGCGATTATATTATGCGTTTTGGCACAAATTTGATCTTCTTGTTCCCTTTACTTACATAGAATTTAGATCGGAAACTCCTCATAAGTTTAAGGGGACAAGTTTCAAAATTTCCGGAAAAAACCCTAAGTGTTCCCCCTTTGCGTAAGGTGATGGAACAAAAAACCGTTCCCTTTATTATGGCTTTTTGCCAAAAATTTAAATTGGTTGTTCCCTTTAGAAATTTTTTCCACCAGAAATAAAAAAAAATAACGGAATTTAGGCCGTAAACTAGCATGCCTCCTCCTTACAGTAGGTCATAACTAATTGATAGATTGAAATTGTATTTACGTACGACCATTATTTTTTTTTCTACGAAATTTTTAAAATTCACAAGGTAACGTCCCCTTAGTGGACGTTATATTTAGTGCGTTTTGGCACAAAATGATCTTCTTGTTCCCTTTGAGTTACAAGGAAATTTAGAATCGGAACTTTCCAGAAGTGTAAGATGCGATAGAATGACAGGCTTATATTTTCAAACTTGTATGACCTAACAGGTTGAAATTAAAGTATGTTGTAGATCTTACTTCTTTGTACTATTTGTAACCTTTTGATTATTCTAAGTATGATAGATTTTGATTTCTTACAACTATCGATTTTTCGGCTTCGGCTAAGTCTATAACTCATTCTCATTCGGTTGATTCGCTATTTAAGCCGAGGAAACAAAATTGAATGAGAATGAGTTATTTTGAATATATTAGACTGGCGGCAACCACGTGGCAATAAACGCCAAGGATATCATTTTGAGATATCGTACAACTAAAATCAGTCGTTTTTTTATTTTTGGTGGAAAAAATTTCTAAAGTGGAACAATCAATTTAAATTTTTGGCAAAAAGCCATAATAAAGGGAACGGTTTTTTGTTCCATCACCTTACGCAAAGGGGGAACACTTAGGGTTTTTTTCCGGAAATTTTGAAACTTGTCCCAGGAACCCCCCGTACCCCCTTAAACTTATGAGGAGTACCTAAGGACCCTACGACTGATTTTAGTTGTACGATATCTCAAATTATTCCTGGGTTATTGCCACGTGTTGCCGCCATGTTTATATATTCAAAACTTTCTCATTCAATTTTGTTTCCTCGGCTTAAATAGCGAATCAACCGAATGAGAATGAGTTATAGACTTAGCCGAAGCCGAAAAATCGATAGTTGTAAGAAATCAAAATCTATCATACTTAGAATAATCAAAAGGTTACAAATAGTACAAAGAAGTAAGATCTACAACATACTTTAATTTCAACCTGTTAGGTCATACAAGTTTGAAAATATAAGCCTGTCAATATTATGGCATCTTACACTTCTGGAAATTTCCGATCTAAATTCTTTGTAACTAAAGGGAACAAGAAGATCAATTTTGTGCCAAAACGCATAATATAATCGCACTAAAGGGGACGTTACCTTGTGAATTTTAAAAATTCGTAGAAAAAAAAATAATGGTCGTACGTAAATACAATTTCAATCTATCAATTAGTTATGACCTACTGTAAGGAGGAGGCATGCTAGTTTTACGGCCTAAATTCCGTTATTTTTTTTTATTTCTGGTGGAAAAAATTTCTAAAGGGAACAAATCAATTTAAATTTTTGGCAAAAAGCCATAATAAAGGGAACGGTTTTTTGTCCCATACTTAGAATAATTAAAAGGTTACAAATAGTACAACGTTTGAAAATATAAGCCTGTCATATTATGGCATCTTACACTTCTGGAAAATTCCGATCTAAATTCTTTGTGAGTAAAGGGAACAGAGAGATCAAATTTTTGTGCAAAAAACGCATAATATAGATCGCACAAAAGGGAAGCGTTACCTTGTGGAATTTTAAAAATTCGTAAGAAACTCGCGTGAGATTTTCCATTGAGTCCTCGGAGAATTTTTATACGCCAAAGAATTAAAAACTCGCGTGGAAATTTCATTAATTTACTTCAACGTATAGTTTTCCTTAAAAAAAAACACTTTTTCTACGATAAAATATAAAATTCGTGTAAAATTCCTATTTTTCGTGCGAAACTCGCGGTTTTGTTAAAAATTAAAGAAACGATTCTCGCGCGCATTAAAACAGACCCCACGTGGAAATTATTTGCGAAAAAACGAAAACCTCGCGTGAGATTTTCCATCGAGTCCTCGGAGAATTTTTATTCGCTAAAGAATTAAAACCTCGCGTGGAAATTTAATTAATTTACCTTAACGTATAGTTTTCCTTAAAAAAAACACTTTTTTTACGATAAAATATAAAATTCGTGTAAAATTCCTATATGTCGTACGAAACTCGCGCTTTTGTTAAAAAATAAAGAAACAATTCTCGCGCTTTAAACCAAATCTCGCGTGGAATATTTGCTAAAAAAACGAAAACCTCGCGTGAGATTTCCCATCGAGTCTTCGGTGGATTTTTAAACGCCAAAAAAGAAAACCCTCGCGTGGAATATTCCATAATTTACCTCATCGTATAGTTTTCCTTAAAAAAAAACACTTTTTCTACGGTAAAATAAAAAATTCGTGTAAAAATTCTTATTTTTCATACGAAACTCGCGGTTTGTTAAAAAAATAGAAAGCGATCTCGCCCGCCTTAAACCAACCCGAAGGTGGGAATTTTCTCGATGAAACGAAAAACATTTTCATTCTAGACCATGGGAATTTTTATAAATTAAGAAAGGAAAACCTCGCGTGCGTGAAGATTTCACAGGTTAATCGAACTTTTAGTTTTTCCTTCTAAAAAATCACTTTTTTAACGACGTAATAACAAAACTTGAGTAATATTTCTATTTTTCGTACGAAACTTGCGGTTTTGTTAAAAGGGAAATGATTCTTACGCGCATTAAAACAAACCCCACGTGGAAATTATTTGAGATAAAAAGAAAATCTTGCGTAAGATTTTTAATCGCGTTTTTTGGGATTTTTAATCGTTAAAAAAAGGAAAACGTCGCGTGTAAATTTCACTTGTTTATTCGATTGTTTAGTTTTCCTTCTAAAAAAATCACTTTTTTCGACTTAATAAAGAAATCTCGCGTAATATTTCTATTTTTTGCACAAAATTTGAAACAAATTTGACCCTAAAATTTAAGAGAAAAACCGACAAACTCAGGTAAATTTTTACTTCGTTTCGTATACGATTTTTTTAAGCTAAAAAGGGGAGACCTCGCTCGAAAATTTCACTTGTTTATCCGAGCGTATAGTAATGCTTTAATAATGCCTTTTTTCACGCCTTAATAAAAAAATCAGGTGATGTTTAAGTATAACGTGTGGTTTATGTTAAAAAAGAAATCAAATCTCACGGATATTGAAACAAATCCCACGTGAAAATATGAATGTAGATCTCGATATGCTTTTTTTAAGTAATTGAATCAAATAAAGACATCAAAAAATACTTCATGGTGTGAATAGGTAAAAAATGTAAGTAAATTAAACTCAAAAATTTATTTGCTTAAAAATATTTTTTATGCGTCGAATATAAATTATCATCATAGCATTACCAAATTTATTTATGAAATCATGATAGTGTTCGCTTGCAAACATACATATATAGTGAATGATTCGTTTGTATTCCAATGACAATTCATGGCTTCATTTTCTCCACAACCTTTTAATAACGTTTCTTAGGAGGGTTAACGAAGAAAAGTTGTAAACGGCAATTTTGCTTCTTCTTCACTCACGAAGACGCAGATGTCCACGCACCACCCCCAGGCTCTCAGGTAATTGTATTGCTCTATGCCTAGGTCATTATGATTAAGCGTGACCGTTCGTCCGTACCGGTCGATATAAGTCGGCGGTGTGCTGATATGGTAAACGACACAATCTTCTCGCCCAGTTTGACCTTCTGTGTACACCACCCCAAAACGATACGGATCGAATGTTCCCTCTAGTCCAACGTATAGCGTTTTGTTATCGAAGATCATATAAAAAATTTCGTTGTCGTGCATTTCAACATCCATAAAGTCAAAGTCTTCTCTAGCATATATGGGACGAGCCTCGTGTTTTTTCAAACTAAATACCAGTCTCTCCGACGACCCTTGTTTACATTCCTCAGATATTTTCTTTTTAAAACGAAGTCTTTTTCTCGTTAAATTATTGAGAAGCACTCCACCTTGGAAATAAGAATATACGCCTTTGCAAACTTCTCTCCTTTCAATTTCTTTGGTGGTGTCCGAGCCCAAGGTTGATTGAAGGAACAATATTAATAATATAATCGACAGGTTCGTCATTTTCGCGGAGTTAACTAACTAATTGTTGGTGGGTCGTAATTGCAGGCGAAGGAGGAATGGAAGAAAAGGTCGAAAGGTTTCGCCTTTATAAAGAAAAATTAGTCGGTGCCCTATTTTTTTATTAAAAAAAATTATTTACTAAAAAATAATTTTTAATTTACTATTTTTATAAAGTTTTTAATTTTAAAATCCAGTTTTATATCACAAAATTCCTTTTTCGTGAAGAAGTTTATTGAAATTGTTCGCGGGAGTTGGTTTAAGTTCCGTCGAGCAAAATTCTTGAACCCAATTTAAAGAGCGTTGATTCCGTTGATAAACTTCGGTGGATAATAAACGTTCGGGTTGGTCATCAGCTCTTCCTAACGTTGTAATTTCCGTGCATTTTTAACCAGTTCCCGGAGCATGAAAGATAAAGGTGGGAATCTCGCCGAAGTAGAGACCCTGCGCTAAACTAACGTGATTAATTACTACCTCTTTCCGCTTTTGATAGTCGAAGGATTCTAAAGTGCGAAAATCTAAAATTTCACATCCCTCGAAAAAAACCTCCTGAAGGAACGAAAAATTTATTTTGCACCCATCTCCCAGAAGTAAAAGTAGCGTTATTTCGTGCTTTCGCTTCGCGCGAGATTCGAATTATTGAAAAATATAATTAATTTAATTTTGTTTAATGCAATTATTTTTTTTTAATGGAGTTCCAACGTTCCCTTGTGAATTTTAAAAATTCGTTAGAAATCGACGTTGGTACGTAAATGCAAGTTCAATCTATCAATTAGTTATGACTTACTGTAAGGAGGCATGCTAGTATACGGCCTAAATTGTTTATTTTTATTTCTGGTGAAAAAAATTTCTAAAGGGAACAAATCAATTTAATTTGGCAAAAAGCCATAATAAATGGAACGGTTTTTTGTCCCATACTTAGAATAATAAAAAGGTTACAAATAGCTACAACGTAGTAGTTCTACAACATACCTTTATTTAAACCTGAAACCTGTAGGTCATACTTTGAAAATAATAAGCCTGTCAATATATGCCTTCTTACCTTCTGGAAATTTCCGATCTAAATTCTTTCGTGAGAAAGGGGAACAAGGAGATCAAATTTGTGCCAAAAAATATGCATAATATTAACGCACTTAAAGGAAGTCTTAGAATTTAAAATTTCGTAGAAAAAAAAAATGGTCATACTAAGCAATTCAATCTATCAATTAGTTAGGACCTACTGTTATTGTGACGTAGTTTACGGCCTAAATTCGTTATTTTTTTTATTTCTGTGAAAAAATTCTAAAGGGAACAATCAAATTTAAATTTTGCAAAAAGCCATAATAAGGGAACGGTTTTTTGTTCCATCACTTACGCAAAGGGGAACACTTAGGGTTTTTCCGGAAATTTTTGAAACTTGTCCCAGGAAACCCCCGTACCCCCTTAAACTTATTAAGAGTACTAAGGACCCTACGACTGATTTTAGATTTACGATATCTCAAATTATCCCTGAGTTATTGCCACGTGTTGCCGCCTGTTTATATTATCAAAAACTGTAACCTTGCAGTTGAACGGGGAAACGGTGGGAGACGGAATGGGTGGATAGGGGAACGGGTGAAGACGGAAACGATGGAACGGGAAAACCCGCGGGTGGAGAGGAACGGGGAGACGGGGAATGTTGGAGACGGGAACGGCGAGACGGGGCACGTGGAGACGGGAAACGTGGAGACGGGAACGAGTGGAACGGGGAACGGGTGGAGACGGGAAGGTGGAGACGGGGACGGTGGAGACGGGGAATGGGTGGGGACGGGGAAAAATCTCGGTTTTAGCTGATTTCGATCGATTTCTTCCCGTTTTCCGTATATCAAACGAATGTTTAAATAATAATAAGTAAGTCAAGGACCATTCGCAGTGACGGGAACTTTGAGACGGGGAACGTGGAACGGGAACAGTGGAGGACGGGGAACGGGTGGAGACGGGGAACGTGTGGAGACGGTGAGACGGGGAACGCGTGGAGACGGGGAACGGGTGAAGACGGGGAACGGGTGGAGAGGACGGGGAACGGTGGAGACGCGGAAACGGGTGGAGACGGGGAACGAGTGGAGAAGGGAACGGAGTTTAGACGGAACGGCGTGGAACGGGGAACGGTTGTAAGAACCTAGAAACGGTGGAGAACGAAACGGACGGTGAACGAGTGAGACGGGAAAACGAGTGGAGACGGGGACGGGTGGAGACGGGAACGGGTGGAGACGGGGAAGGTGGGGAGGAATTGGTGGAGACGGGGAAAAATCTCGGTTTTTTTAGCTGATTTCGATCGATTCTTTGGCCTTTTTCCGAAATACTCCGATCGAATATAATAATAATAGTAAGTAAGGAAAATTCGATGACGGGGAACGGGTGGAGACGGGAACGGATGGCACGAACGGGGAGACGGGAACTGGAGACGGAACGGGTGAGACGGGACGGGTGGAGACGGGAACGGTGAGCGGGGACAAAGGTTGGGCGGGGAACGAGGGAGACGGAACGGTGGAGACGGGAAGCAATTTATCGAAGTGGTAGACGGGAACCGGTCTTCCTGAGCACGGTAGTGTGAAGCTAGAGTAATGACTTCCACACTGCTCCTGTAATGAGTGGAGACGCGGCAACGTGTGGAGACGGGGAACGGGTGGAGACGGGGGAAAAAATCTCAGTTTTTTTTAGCCCAGTGGCACATTTCAGGAGGTTCCCCAAAACTCCATCGAATGATAAATAACTAGTAGTACGGAACCATTCGAGTGACGGGGAAGACTGGAGGACGGGAACGGGTGGAACGGGGAACGAGTTGGAGAGGGGAACGAGTGGAGACGGGAACGAGGGAGACGGGGAACGGGTGGAACGGGAAACGGGTGAGACGGGAACGGGTGAAGGGGAACGGGTGAGCGGGAACGGGTGGAGACGCGGGAACGGTGGAGACGGGGAACGAGTGGAGACGGGCGAACGAGTGGAGACGGGAAACGGGTGGAGACGGGAAACGAGTGGAGACGGGAAACGAGTGGAGACGGGGAAAAAATCTCGTTTTTTCGGTATGATAGATTTTTATTTCTTTAGCACCAAATTGCCATTTCGAATATATTATTTCATTTTTTCAAAAAAAGTTACCCCAAGATCACCCCTATATCAGAGAGAGAGAGTTATCTTTGCCAGGTAACGTGAAATAAGGGCTGCAGGTCATACAGTTTTGAAAATATAAACATGCGAGCATGGCATCTCGTAAAAAGAGGGGAGAAACGGAGCGAGATGAAATGAGTTTAGACTTACCGAGCGAGTATATCTGATAGTTGTAACTCATTCTCATTCAATTGCTTCCTGGTTTAATAGGGAATCGACCGAACGAGAATGAGATAGACTTAGCAGAAGTAGAATAATCAAAAGTTACAAATAGTACAACGAAGTAAGATCTACAACATACTTAATTCAAACCTGTTAGTCATACAAGTTGAAAATAGAAGCCTGTCAATATTATGGCATCTACACTTCTGGAAATATCCCGATTCTAAATTCTATTGATAACAATATAATTCAAAAAGGATGAGACACACTTTAGCGAGAAAGCACAATTTCTACAATAATTTGGTCACCTATTTAGGAAACAGAGCATAAAAATCACTACAGATTTATATTAGTATCCATAAGTCCTACTATAGGTAGGACTTACTTTGGAAATTTTAAAAATGACATCGATTTAAAAAAATAAAACAACAGAGCTAATTTGTGTGCGGTATCTCAGTCTATCCAAAGTGACACAAGAGTGACATTGCGGAGCTTTTTTATAATTGGCCACCAGTACATCATACTCATGATCACACATGACCACAGACCGGTATTAGGTAATGCTGCGAGACTAGACTTGAAAACTTATTCGCACCATATACATTACAAATTCCTAAGATTTATAGTTCTCTTGTATATTCTGACTCAATGGTGTATGGGTTAGAAAGTGCACTGATAATGTTCCAAATTGGTCAAACACACCAATATCGATAAAAATATGGCCCAAATATGAAAAGTCTAGATTACATCTGAAGCGGTCGTAAAACCACTCTGATTTACTCGTCACTGCTCACAATTTGCATCACCGTGCACAAATATGCGTAAACATCTAAGTTCTATTATATCACACAGTACAAGATAAATTGTTATATTGATAAACATTTTTGTACACTCTGTAGAATACATGAATTGTTATAAGAGCTGTGTGATAGATTATATGGATCTCCACAGTCTCACTACGACCGACTATCCTCTCTAGGCTAGGTCGATGTGACGATATTCGTGACCATATATTTTAAAATTCTGGTCACATTTACTCTGATTTCGCAATGAGCACACAGCTGTGTCTTATTAATTGTTAGCCGAGCAGTCAAAGCATTTATTGAAGTTAGTCAAAGTATTATTTTTTTCTAATATCTCTTCTTCACCTATCTTCTTATTTCAATTGTTTCCTCGGCTTAAATATCGCAAAAGTCGTTAAACTCTGAGTTCAGGAGTGGGACGGATATGGAGTGAAAAATCGTATCCCGAAGCCGAAGGAATGTGAGCAATAATTTTTTATATATAGATATGCACATATTTTAATGTATGCGAATCGTAAAATTATGAAGAATTCAAAATGAGAGCTAGCGAAAATAGTTATGTATTCTAAATATTACTCGAAAGATCGTGAACATGTGACAAGTGCTGAATAACTCTGAGAATTAGATCAAAACCATATTAGGCCAAATGTAACACGAGTTTGCGACAGTAATATGAAAGAGCGACATCTTCGCCATCATACTTATATATATTGAATATAAGGGCATTTACACACACACAGAACTATACCTATAATAATTCTTATTTAATATTAATAATAGGAACATAGAGAAGTGAATCTAAATTATTGATGCCATAAATACGACATTAATATAAATCTCAACTAAATAGGGAGTACGTTACCTTATGTGAATATTTAATAAATTCGTATTAGAGAAAAAAATAATTAATGTCCGCTTATCGATAAATGTTACAAATCAATCAATCAATATTATATCTAATGACCTAACTGTAAAGAGAGTAGGCATGCTATGTTTTAACGTGACCTATAAATATTAATCACTATAGGTACAAATTAAGGTCATTTTGGTGTGAAGATGAAACACTTCTAAAGCATACCATCTTCAGAATAATACTCAAATTTATTTTATTTAATTACCTTTACTATATTAGCATAAAAGCTACTAATAATTATAATTGGGAATCACTAGTGTTTATTTGTCCTACTTAGAATAATAATAAATGAGTAACATAATAAGATATATACAACGTATTGAAAAATATAAGCCTTATGATACTAAATTAGCCTTATTCAAATAATTCTTTTCACTTACGTAGTGTAGTAGCACTATTCTAATATAATACTTTATGGTATAAGATTAAAAGGAACAATAGAATAGATCAAATTTGTATTCTAATAAAAATGGGAAGTAAAATAGTTATAATTATTCGCTAACTAAAAGGGAAACTATTAATATCTCTATTATTCACCTTTTAATATAATTTTAACGCGTAGAGATATAACATCCTATTGCGTGAGTGAGTATTCTTTCTCCAAATGAATCTGCGATTATCTTACTGAGATAGTGTATGAATGTTTTTAATCGTAACATGATAGAAATAAATATTTAGTAAAAATGTACTAATACACGAGCGATATACGTTTATGAGTTATTAATTTATTTCTTTTAACAGACTGACTTAAACCTGTATAATTAAAGTCATTTCCGTCCTAAAATAATCTTATATACTTTGTACGTTTCTTGAACGATAAAATAATTGAATAATTCCGCGAGACTCACGACCATGAATTCTCTAGTTATTTTTCCTTCGGAGCCGAGTGCTGAGCACGACCTTTCTTCTTTTGTGAGGGGTTTTGTGGTTAATCCATGAATTTACAGAGAAACGTACTTCATATCAGTATACTAGCATAAAACAGACTACACGTGGAAATTATATTTATTAGCGATAAAAACGAATAAAAACTCATCGCGTGAATTTTCCCATCTCCGTATCTCGTATATATAGAGTAAATTTTATTCGATAAAGAATTATATAATACTCATTTGAGCGGTGAAATTTGATAAGATTCATGTTACTATATTTTAAATGTGTAATATAAGACCATTCCTTTGCGAATAATATAATCATATCATTTTTTAAAGACTTTAAATTTAAATATAAAATCCGTTTTGGGATAAAATTATCCTATATATATGTCGTATCTAAAACTCGCGCTTTTAGTTAAAATATAATATGAAATAAAATATAATGCACCGGCATCTGCATGGTAAAGCTTGACAAATTTGAGAGAATCTCGATTCGAAAAGAAATATCATCTGCAAATTTGAATTGAGTTGAACGGTAAAGAGAGAATCCTACGAGCCATGGCCCTCTAGAATAATGGATTCTCACAACCTACCGACTTTCGTTTCAGCGAGTGAAGAGTGAGTGAGCTTATATAATAACCGCCACACACGATGCAACTGAGGGACTACGAGCTACCTCCCACGCACACAATAATCCATATATTTCCGAAACTGGTAGATGGAAAATCAGTCCTAATGCAAGAATTATTTTTCGTCTGAAGATTTCGATAAGGAGAAGAAAATCAAAAATCACCTTTGTCCTGGTCACCTGTCCTAGTGCAGCGCGTCTGTGCTATAAAATAAGATGGTATCTTACGCTTGTAAGTCAATAATTGGTCATTAATTAATCTCACATTTTTGCATTTGCAAATGATGTCAAAAGAAAGAAAGCTGGTATATATGGGAAGTTATTAAAAATTTAAAAAAAGACCATCTATTAGCTAACACACGCAAATCCTTGTTCTGCCCAACTGACGGCATCAATTAATACAAAAATGCCTCTCACCGAGCCTAGTGGAGGACTTTAATTCTCCTGCCAAAATACCAAAAAACGTATAGAAAGCGCTTCGCCGGGCCCATTAATCACCAAACAGTTTTATCCTTGGTGAAAAGTCAACCGAGAGGCGCCCCAGTATACAAAGGCACGAAAAAAATCACCAGTTGTCTGCAGTGCGCTGAATACCTTATCTTTCACCGGGTTATAAATTTAATTATGGTTCAATGTATTTATTTACGTAGTTCCAATTAATGATATTGAACAATTGAGGTGTTTAAAATTTGTATGCGTGAAGGGATCTCGGTTTGCTTTTAAAAACTGTTCCTTTGAAACCCAACAATATCGGATTGGAGAGAGAACATTAGCTCAGATATCGAGTTTAATACATCTTTGCGTATACCTATAGTATTGTCCTACATTGCCCGCGATTACTATATCGTTATCGAGAATCGGGAAATGATTCTATAATCCGACGACATAAAGCAAAAGCTTAAAATACCCCCACGTGGATTTAACCTATTTTTCGCACGATAATAAAAGTATGACTTTCTTTAATCATTGGACTTCATATTTTTAATACGAGTCAGATTGTCGTTTAGTATGATTATGTGACACCACACGTTTTAACTATACAAAATAGACGAAATAATAAAAGACAGCGCGACGTAGTTGAGAGAACAGGTCACTCGGATCAAGCTCTATTTCTGAATTGTCGCCGTGTTGAGCGGTTTTTCGCTATCTAAGTTGAGAGACATTCACATTAAATCTGTTCATTGACACACCACCAAAAAATGATTATTGTCGTTTCGCGTAATATGTATGACTTAGATCAGTTCGTATAGGAGCGACAAATACTGAAACAAATTTGACCCTAAAATTAAGAGAAAAAACCGACAAACAAGGTAAGTGTTACTCTTCGTTATTACGAAGATTTTACTCTTTGCTTAACTGAGTTTATAATGAACAGAGACAAAGACTGGTCCGAGACTCCCCAAGAAGAAAAGAGGTATTTATATATTCTCTTATAACTGATATTATAACCCAATATATGTCCTTTCTTTAACATATATATATAAGTAAATGCTTTAATAAGCTACTTTATTTCATAACCTTAATAAAAAAAAATCAGTGATGGTGGAAGTATATATATAAAACAGTGGTAGTATTTAAAAAAGAAAACAATAAATCGCATACTGGAATAATTGAACAAATCTCAACTAGTTGAAATATGAATGTAAGATATCTCAGATATGCTTTATGGAATAGTATAATGAATTCTAAATAAGATAACATTATCAAATATAAAAAATATACTTCATAGTTTTTTATAAATCAAAAAAAATAGTAAGTAAAGTAAACTCAAATAAAATTAAATTATAAGAGAGCTTAAAAAATATTTTTTATAGACCTAGTCATACACTATAATATAAGATTATATACATTCAAAGCAATTATTAACCAAATTAATTTATGAAAACTGATACCTGGAGTTGCTAATAAACAGCCATACTATCAATAATATTGATAGAGGAGAAAGATTGAGTATATGTATTCCAATGACCAATTCAATGGCATGCATTATATTGACTGCAGACGAGCGAAGACCGAGTAGAGATGTAGAATAAACGAGGATCTTAGGAGGTAACGAAGAAAAGTTGGATTAAACGGCAATTGTGCTCCTTCTTCACTCACGAAGACGCAGATGTCCACGCACCACCCCCAGGCTCTAGGTAATTGTATTGCTCTATGCCTAGGTCATTATGATTAAGCGTGGACGTTCGTCCGTACCGGTCAATATAAGTTCGGCGCATTGCTGATATGGGATGAAAACGAGAGACACGAATTGATTCGACGAGCACCCAGTGATGGACACTACAAACATTATAATCTGATGATGTACAGCGCACCACCAAACCACTCAAAACTCACCCAAAATAACAGGAGTGCTGTATTATAGCGCCTCTCCTTTGACACATAGTGCAATCTGTCTATTATCCGCTTTACTGAGTTTTACTTACAAGATCATCATTAATAAGAAAGGAATATTTCGTTCCTTGTTCTTCGCGACAAAGGTCAATTACAAAACATTCCCATCGCTATTAATCACTACCTACTTGAATATCATTTCAGCGATTATTTGAAGTTTTGCAAGATCAGCCTACGTATTGCTTTGTTTGACTAACACTTTATCCCGCAATTACCTCCTCGAGTCTCTCGAACTCTGTACTTTTGTACTATTCACTCAGATCAAGATGTGATTCTTAAAGGTTCTTAAAATACTGCATTTAGTCTTAAAATTCCTCTGTTACACATATGAGAAAGCACATCCCCAACCACTTGGAAATAAAAAGAATATGACGCACCTATATTTTTGTTTCGCAAAACTTTTCTTCTACTCTTTTATTTTCCAATTTCTTTTGGTGGTGGCCCCTATTCCAACTCAATAGGCTGTGTACTGATCTCTCTCAGTGACTCTACCCTAATCGTTAACTAATTCTTCATCCACCTCAGTGTCTCGCTTCAACTCTTCTCTCTGCCTCTCGTCAAATCTTTCAAATCTCTTATCTCTCACTCCTATACTTCTGTTGTTCTTTTTATTTGGTGCGTGATAAATTGCAGTGACCACAGTAAATGATTAAGAGTAATGAATAATATTGTGTGACGAATGTGAAATGTAAAGTTATGTACGATGTCTCTCTCTTCTTATTAACAAATGAATAAATTATTCCGTGCTAAGATAATGTTTAGTAAAATATAACAAGAGAAAAATGATATTTATTATATCACGAATCTTAACATACACAAAATTAAAAGTGTCGATAAGCGAAAATGACCGGGCGATCTAGGGAAATGTGATTACACGTGAGCATATTTTTTTATATATTATAAAAAATTTCTGTTCCGAAAGTTGTTTTTCTTTCATTATAACTCGAAAAATATTCTTCTTTTTTTAGTAGACAGAATTTTAAACGAAAATACTGTGTTTCATAACCTGAAGGGAAACTGAGTTTCTCCTTAGAACCTTTAAGTTCGGCATCCGTGGTATACAGTAAGCTTCACAACATTGTATAGAAACTCAGAGTGTGCTCGACGAGAGAACAAAAGGGTCGACAGCGATCCGGAAGTGAAAAGTTACTCGATTTGATATTATTATGATTGGTTTGCGAAGATATAGAAGATAAGTAAACTTCTGGGTGTCTTTAGTATCCATGTCTCTTTTAGCTCATGTGGGTAACGTTTAGTGAGGATGCTGCAAGTTTAGTTAGGCGCATTTCTTTTTGGTTTTTAAGACGGAGACGGAGCATGCAGAAACATATTAGTGTTTTGGTGTTAGCTGGGATAGATTTTAGCTATCGCGTAGCCCCCAGTGAGAGTAAGTGGAAGGAGACCCAGCCGTTACCTTTAGAGTATACAATCCTACCGATTGATCATTACAAAAATCCAATTCACTACATACCTCCAACCGTCACTACCCTTAAACCTAAAAGGACCTAACCTGAGAACACCTAGAGTCCCATACTAAGTCCGCCACACCTAAAAACCACTAACCCTAACCTATAAAAAATCCTAATCCCTATATATCTACACGTCTACCTGCTCGGTAACAAAAGGAGAAATTTCTCTTTGTCAGTTAGTGAATGTGCGTCACGAAAGACATATTACACGTAATTTTTTTACGCAATCCATGCTCTCGAGAGAGTCTAAAACCCTATACCACTTGTCTAAGTTACAGCAATACCGACGTATCTCAAGGGCGAATGTGCGGGAGATTCGTTTTCATAATGTTAATGAATTTAAAATCACGATAAGGTATGAAAGATAATATGTGAATTTTCGATATATTCTGTGAGAGTTGCAATTGAATTAGCGAAGTATTATTACAAGGATATGCTATGAGAATCGTGGAGGCAGTCCACAATAGGTTAAGCAGTCGTAGAAAGATAAAAAATATATATATATTTCATCATGAGTTTATTTTTTTTTTTTATTTCTTGTAGTAATTATAATAACAGTTAAAACAAACATCTACATGGTGCCGCAGCCCGTTTTACCATAGAAATGAATATAACTGTATACATAATATCAAATTTATCTAGTAATAATGTAGAATACTAAAGCATTTGATGGTACTGGAAGCTGCGTACGCAACGAAGACTTTAAGAGAGACTGAGTGCTATAGAGGTCTCGTAACCGGAACACTTTATAAGTACCTTTTTATATCTCAGTTGGTAATGATTAGTTAATTATATATGGAGATAATCAAGTAGGTGAAGAATATAAAGGAAATAAAATTTCTAAAGGAATTTTTCTCAATATCTTATAGGGGAATTAAATTAAAATTTATACTGGTCTCTAATAGGGAAAAATATAGCCTCGATATAAATTTTTTGGAAAGGGTATAGAAACACGAGTTGGCGTTTTTTTTCGTACCTGACTCAGTATAACATAACTCTTGAATTATACAAAGAATGCATTTAAGAATGAACAGAGTGTAGTTAACCAAATAATTCATATTAGGTAAATACAAACTGGATTCAAGATATAAATAGGATGATCTGAGAACAAGCGAAAGTATAAACACTATGTAAATATTAGGTATATAACTCGTCACTTGGAATGAGCGAGCGCTGTTATGACACAGGCAATACTTATATAAGGGAAAAAGCTCACTTGTGACACGGAGTTATGCCTTGTCACGTGATAATATGTGTTATGGTGGCTTGGCTCAGACACAACGTAAATCGAGAAAAAAAGAAATATGTTCCACTCGTATCTAATAAATAGAAGTTTCGTGTTTGGCAGATATAAATAATGGAGTGAGAACAAAAGGTAGAGAATTGACTTAATAAATTATGTGTATGTATCGCAAAATAAGAAACGCATGGCAATAGGAGGTAAAATGTGCTCGCATACTGTACTACCATTAGGCGTAATTCACAAGTTTGATCATCTTTGAAGGAGTGCGTGAGAGAAATATATGAGTGATAGAGAGAGTTTGCTAGGAAAAGTAGTTAAGACTAATGAGAGAAATGAGAGAATGAAAGTGTGTGCAGTACGTATTATACAAGTGTCTTAATATATACACACGCTTCGTATCAAATTTAACTTGGTTTGTTTAGGTAGTCCTGTGCAAACACTCATAAGAAAGAGATGTGACTATATAGAGGTGATAGATGGGTGTTCGAGAAGTCAGATAAGTAAAGCTAAAAAATGTAATCCACGTGATATGATGATATGTAGATATCTAAGTCTGCGAGGATAGATCACGTAAAGATGTAGAAAATTCATGTCTTTAGAAAATTTAGCAGATAGTACGAAGTCAAATAAAAGTAAATCTGTAGTGTACACAAAATATATTAAGGTGCTTCATAAATAAATGTTGGAATGGAAGATGAGAGCACGAAAGAGCGGTTTATTTGAGTCTACTAGATCACTTATAGTAGAGACGACACACAAAGTGTAGTATTGATATCGAGCTTGGTAGAGTGATGTGGCTTCGGCAACGTAAAATAGTCACATATGATAGGCCTCACAAAATAGATAGCGACTCAGTTTTCGAGGTTAGCTACTGTTTAGCCCCACCCTTAAGTAGGCTATTATGTTATAGGATGATCATGCGTAGACCCCTACGAGATTGAACTTTTAGTTTTTATTAAGCTGTAGGAACTTATCTCAAATTATCTCGAGTTGCGCACATGATGAGAGGTAGGCTCAAACGTTCGTAAGATGAGCGTCTGCTTTAAGAGGGATAACCTTAACAGACATGTTAGGCGCAAGAAGAATTGATGAAATGATTAATGTTAGCAGGGAAGAGTTGCGTGTGGTGTCAAAGAAGTTAGTTAGTAATGACGGTGAGAATGAGTCTGTAAATTTTTCGAAAAAACTGTTAAATGAGCACGTGGGCGAGGGTTTTGTTCGACAGTGAATGGAAAAAAGAGAAAAAGAAACACAGAGAGGAAAAAAATATAGAGGGAGTCGCACGTTGGTTAGATGACGTGGAAAGTGGATAGTCGGAGTTATCTCGTTAAGCGATATGTAGAAAGATACGGTTGGAGTGTCACACTGGTTGGAAACGGGTCGGAGAGCGGCGGTGAGAATCGGAGTGAGCCGAAAGAGAGAGAAAATTGCGAGCTGGAGATCACGAGTGAGGAAGAGAAAATGCTAGTGAAAAGAGAGTACAGTGGACTGCAGGTAGGGCGAGAAGAGAGGAGAAAGAGCGATGGGCGGATAAACGTAGAGGAGTATGACAGGAGGGAGTAGGAGAAGGAGTTGATGGAGCCTGACAACGCAAGTGGGATAACGGGATAGACGAATCTCTACTGTTCTGTATAAGTGTAGGAAATAACTGGAGCTGAATATGCAGGTGATTATGCAGAGTATCCCTGTGGTTAGCTGAAATTTCTCTTTAAAAGCCTTCGTAGGGATGTGCTAGTTAGCTTTTTTCTTTTTCCTCGACGAAATGTACACTGCTGCTCAACTTTTCAAAATGGTTTCATAGATAATTGGAGAGAGTATGAGAGAGTCAAATGCAGAGAGGATGAACGGGGAACGGTTGTTGGGAAAGCGAGAGAGAAAAATGGAAGCGGGTGGCTATGAGTGGACGAGGGAGTGAAATGAGCACTGAAGTGCTGAGTTGAGGAGACGGGTAAATCGGGAAGTTGGAACGGGAACGGGATGGGAGAGACGTAGTTGGAGTGAGGCACGGAGGTTGGAAGTGACCGGAGCATACAGCCTGGTTTCTATCCGGAGGAAACGAACTGAAGACTGTAGGAGACGGGGTATTCGTAGCACTGAAACGGTGATAAACGGGTAGTTGAAGACGGTGTGATCATCGGATGTGAGTTGTGTGTGTAGAAGCTACGTTGACTATTACGCGCGTGAGAGATGATCTCAGAGGGAATCTCATTGTATGAATGATCGATGAGTGGAGGAGGACGGGGGTATGGCGCTAACGCTCCCCGGAAAACCGAGAGCGTAGGCGTTGAAATTGATGGTGCTCTACGCCCTCTTTGAGGCGGTGGAGAAGCAGATGAAAACGAATTGAAGAAGATAGTGTTAACTTGTAATTTATTGGTATTTTTATCTTCTTTGGTTGTCGTGAGGAACACGATGATCCAGTAGTTGCGAGGGAAAACTCGGTGAGCACAGACCACGAGACGGCGGGAACGGGATAGTTGACAGTATGAACGGGAACGGGGAACGGAGCGAACACAGACGATTGTTTTGTGATATTGAACTGAATGTTAGGGCAGTACTGTGCGGGTGGTCGACGATAGCGCGGAAAAAATTTCCCTTCCGCGGCTCAGAGAGCGCGTGACTGTCTCGATCTGTCACTGCACTCGCTCGATCTTTCGCGCGTGCTGAACAACCATATACAGAATCAGTAAATGATGAGAGGATAGACAAAGTAAAAGGACCATCATAGTCAGAGTGAGCTGGAATATATCTTTATAAATCGAGTATATTTTAATACACCGCGAAGGATACAGTGTGGAGTTAGATCGTAGTACCAGAAAACGAGGTTTAAGTTGATATAGAGACGGCAGGAGCGTGTCCACCCATTAGCGGGGAAACGTGGAACGGGGGAGCGGGGGTGAGCAAAGCGTGAGCCGCGCGAATGAAAACGAGGATTAGGTGAATGTGAAGTACGCGGCAAACGTAGAAAGGCTGGTTAGAGAATTATACGGTGTGAGTGAAAGGGGGAACGAGAGAGTAAGACACGAGATAAGACAGTTCAGAATCTATTAACGGGGTGAGAAGAGTTACAGCGCAGGAGTCGAATCACACGGTGGCTGCGTCGCGGAGGGCGAAAACGGGTTGAGACGGGTGTTGGGAGGTGAACCTCAGTATGAGAGATCTGTTGTATAAAAGTTAAAGTGGAGACGGGGAATAGCAAATAATTGGCGTTGTGAACGTGTGTGAACAATAGATATGAACCGGTTATGGGTAAGGATACAGTAGAATATACTTCGCACTCTCATAGATTTTGAGTCTTGATTGCTCATCTTTCGATATTTTCTCTATTGTCGTGGGTTTTGCGCTGAAAGTTCAACGCAAGCCTCCGAGATCTTAAGCGAAATAGTTATTACGGGACCAGTGTGCCGCGAGGCGACCGCAGCAGGCGAGCGCTAACCGGACGCGCGTAAAACAACGTCGCGTGTGGAACGGATGTATAGAGAGACCGGCGCGGGTAAAGCTAACGAGTTAACGGAAACGGTGGAGACGGGGAACGGGTGAGACGGGAAACGGGTTGGAGACGGGGAACGATGAGACCGGTAACGGGGTGATGACGAAGCAAAGAACCACAATGGGTTTGGAGTCGGTGTAAACGCTTGATTATGAATAGAAGCTGTAGTCAAAGACTGACGTGAGTAGCGTAGAGATTATCACGACAGAATGTATGTTGATCCAGAGGAAACACCGGCGATCACAGGAAAAGGAAAACACGAGAAAAGGAAAGACGATAAGGAGGGATACAGAGAAATAGTAGGAAGATTCTGTATGTGGGAAAATCTCTGTGTTTATTAATGTTAGTTAAAATTTATACAGAAGTTACTTGGTAAGTTTCACTATGTTAAGCCCCAACATATAAGCCCAAGTAATACTCCAGTTATTATATTATCTTCAGTTATATTTTACACAAAAATGAACAAATTATCTTTACTACAGAGTGACTAGAACGAAAGATATAAAAATCTTTATGCCAGGTACGTGACTAGAGCTACATAGGTGTGATGCTAAGTGTCAATCACAGTTTGATGTACAAGTACTATTAATACATTTTTTAGCTAAAATCTGAGTTCGACCATGCTTTGTTTACAAAAAGAATAACCAGACAATTCGATAAAGCAGTAAATCAGCCGAAATAGAGAATCTATATGAGATCATCACACTTCAGCTCGATATCGCAGACGTCCGCATTAGCCATGATGCTAAACTCATTCTCATTTTGACTATCTATAGTTTGATCTATCATGACTCTGAGTGTTGCTAATATTATTAGTATGTAAATATCGAAATTATAGCATTTTACCGCAACATGAACACAGGGAAGATATAAGACACTTTATAAACTCACAAGATAATATGACAAGTAAGAGAGTTCACACAAAACATGAGCCCTTACCAACTCCGACATTCACAGCATCTTTGACAATCTACTTCGATAATCTGTAAATTTCTGAAATCTACCTTTTGATCTATATGTGTTCAGTAACAAGTTGAACAATCTATAATATTAACTGGTCACTTACTATATTTTTTAACTATAATAGATTGTCATAGCATCTTTCTGCAATAATACTTCTCTAACACATGCGAAATTAACACAGGTAAAGATATAAAAACACCATCGGCAGAGAACCAACCACCCCCCAAGAATCCTGTCAATATACTGATCTATGTTATTCTATTTGGATCACGCACTCATAAAGTCAACGTACGATTTTTATATAGTATACAAGCTCATGTAAATGGGAATGTCTTTTAACAACTCTTATGAGGCATTATTCTAAATCACAGAGAATATATATCCAGATAGAGAAAAAATATCACAAACATCAGAGTGCGCATCTCAAACCACCGCCTACAATGCTGAATCACTCTTACTCATCTATCCGAGATTTTATATTCATTAGATCTGAACTCTTGATAGAGGCTCGAGTCATTTACTCACTGATTCTATACTGTCATATAAAACTACCTGTTTTATTTTTTTTTAATTTCTAGTAGAGAAAGATG
Organism: Trachelipus rathkii; assembly: GCA_015478945.1. Lineage (NCBI taxonomy): Eukaryota > Metazoa > Arthropoda > Malacostraca > Isopoda > Trachelipodidae > Trachelipus > Trachelipus rathkii. The sequence continues at coordinate 121,726 of JABUQX010019297.1, forward strand.
TAATTTAATGTATTGGCAATACACACGCGATATCCAATACAATCATTTAAAATTGTTTTAAAGACTCAAAGAAAGCTAATAAAATCAAAAGGCCGAACGGATCTTCTTATGTTCACACCCAACCTTATACCGTCCCAATACAACGATCCCACCCTCCATGATCTTCGATGCATATTAGATCTTTAGTTGAGTTTTCCGAATAATGTTCATCAAATCTTTCGAGTGTCCACACCCTTTTCGGAAAAAAACAATAATCATATTCAAATTAAAAGGAGTACCTTAGGACCCTACGACTGATTTAGTTGAACGAACACATTGCTCATCATTATTACGCCTGAGAGTATTATTGACGTCCAAAAACAACAGTTGGTTTTCTACGAGTACGTCACAACGACTTAGTCTTTAGCATTATCAAATACAAAAAAGATGAAACTCTATAATGATCATCTATACGAATTAATAATTTGCCATGACTCACTCACGCGTCTAAACAAATTGAACGATTAAATCCAAGTTAACCCTTTGATACCGTCACTAATTCGCTCTTAGATCGTCAGAATGAGGTAATTAAATAGACTTACCACGCGAAGGCCACTTGGAAAATTACCACTCAAGTTGTTAAGATATATATATATTACATAACGTAACTGTTAGAATAAAATAAGGTATTACTATATAAGGCATGTTTTTCTTCATTCACAGAGTGACGTTATCGAAGAGTGATCAGAAAAGAGCCAACAAATATAGAACAATAAGTTATTTTGAATATTCATTAATCACCTCAGTTCGTATTGCGCATACAGTAGCCTGTTTGCAGAAGTTGAGTAAAAAGCACCTGCAAATTTTGTAAAAATTCGGACTCTAAATACTCCAATGCTCTCTAAGTGCATATGCACAGTTGTCAATCTTATAATATATACATTTTCATGAACACAAAGATGAAACAACAAGTGAAAGTGTTAGTTGTCTCAAAAAAATTATTTTTGTGCCAAAATCACTGACCAATAATAAATCGTGCTCACAATCATAGAGAAGGGACGTGGTATTATTCACATGCACTGTGTCTAATATAATATTAAAAATAGAAAATAAACTTTCGATTACTGAAAAAAATATACCCCATATCAGAACTCTTTTCAATACCCCTATAGATACTCAACCTATGACCATCGATTACTATCATTTAGCTGGTGAGTATAGCTCTGACGGTATTGATAGGGATGTTTTGAATTTTTTTTTGGTTTTTTTTTAAACTTGGATTATTTTAGTTTCATTTTCATAAGAATGATCATCAAATGTAGTAGTTCACTGCTAAGAGTGAAAGAAGCATTTATAAATTTACCAATTCCACTCGACTATAAATTATCCACTTTATTCTGTCATTTGGAAAAAAAGTTTATATACCCAAAGTGCAGGATCAAACAATACTAACAAGTTTTTGGCACAAAACCATAATAAAGGAAACGGTTTTTTATTATATATCCTACATTACTTATAAAATAATTAAAATTAGACAAATTATTATATTTAATAACACTAGTTATGATAATAAATATTAAATAACATGTATATATATTTATGCATCTTACACTTCGAAATTATCACTATCATACTAAAGCTTTGTGAGTTAAAGGAACTAATAGAATAAAGTACCTAAATTATGTGCTAAAAACGCATATATAATTCGCACTATAAGAACTTAACCTTTATGATATTTAATAAATTATCGATAAAAACCTCATCGTTACGTTATAGATTATTTCTACATTTGAGTATCCTACGTAGTAGAATATATAATTTATTGATACGTCAAAGAATTATTATATAAAAATACCTTCATGTATATAAGATAATAAATTTCTATAATATAAAATTTTACTATAAAATACTTTATATAGTTATATTCCTATTTTAAAAAATAATAACACTATATAGTTCACATATAAAAATATAATAAATTATCGTAAAATTTCCTAATTTTTTAGTTGTGAGCCTAATAATATATGGTCTCGTTTCATGTTAAAATATTATAAGAATAACATTTCATTACCTGACGCCGCATTTAACAATAACAGACCCACGTTTATAGTGAATATAAATTTGAGTATTTTGAGTGACAAATAAACTGAAAATAACCTTCGTATTTAGAATTTTCTACATCGTCCCGAAGGAATTTTTTAATTTTCGTCCATTTTTCTATCTATAATACCTCGCTTAGTAAAATAAATTTTTAATTACCTTAAATTTGATAATAAGTATATATATTTCCACTATTATATAAATAATAATAACATACTATTTTTTACGATAAAATTAAAAATTATCGTATTGAGTTAAAATTTTACCATATTTTTATTTGTTAATAATAATACTAACAATATATATATATATATTATATATATATAATCAGTCAGTTTTGTTAAAAAAAATAAAGAAACATTTACTCGCGACTATTTAAAATAACACATAAATACTACGTCAGTGAATAATTTGCTAAAAAAATACGAAAACCTACAGCGTAGTAGAAGTTTATACCCATCGATACTTCACGGTATAGATTTTTTAAATAACGCATACATAATATAATAAGATAAAACCTTATCCACACACACACACATACATCATCATCGTATTATTAATAGGAGAGAGATCCGATAAGAGAGAAAGAAAGAAGAAACAAGCCTTGTGTTCTACGATACACGGCGGTTGAAAATGTGCAAGTGTAAAAGAATGCTAAAAAAGATAAATAATATATTAGTACAGACGAATATCATTCTAGAGAAGTCCCCTTCCTTGTATAATGTTATAAAAAAAGAGACACTATTGACACAGTCGGAATTCGCCGTGTGTGCAGACTTTTAATATAAAAACACACAAAAACACAACAAAGATTGTGTGTATGTATTTAATAATTTAGCTATAAAATAAAAAACTAGAATAAAATTAGATCAGATTAATTACACATTTGTAATCCATTGGTATGAATTTATAATTCACTCGAGCCAAAAAATGAGATAAAAACTCATCGCGTATAGGAAGTATATTTACATACACTATATATATATATATATATATAATGAGGTAAATACGATTCTTTTTAGTTTCTATTCTAGATTTCTATTCATCTTTCTTCTCGCCTTAATAATACTAAATAAACTTTGAGTGAGTATATATATTCTATTATTACTTACGAAACTTAGCACGGTTTGTAAAAGGGAAATATGATTACTATACGCGCCATATTATAAAAACAATAATAACCAAGATTTAATAGCCATTATTTAGATATTTGAAGTTTACGAATGGTATAAATCTAAGTATTTATAATCACACTACTTTATGAGGGTAATTTATTAAATTGCGTAAAAAAAAGGATAAAGTTATACGCGCGTGTAAATTTCACTGTTTATTCTAGATGTTATATGATGTTCCTTCTAAAAAAATTCACTTTTTCGACTTAATAATATATAGATAAATCTCGCGTTAATATATATTAATTTCTATTTTTATGCAAAGTTGTTCGTCATATTATATTATACTACAAATCACTATATATAATATTTATAAGAGATAAATGCCTTTAACAAATTTTTTAGTTTATATAAAATATTTTTACTTCGTTATACTAGTATATATATATATACGATTTATGCGAAGCTTAAAAAAGGGTATATATATGATGAATAGAAAACCTCGCCTCACGAAAATTATCATACCTTGTTATTGATTACGATAGCGTATATTAAGTTATAATGCTTTATTAATAAATGCCTTTTTTGCACTATTATATAGCTTAAATAAAAATAAATATTAAGGTGATTGTTAATCGCTATATAACTTGTATGTGAAAGAGTTACTAAACGAAAAGTAAGATTATCTACACTTATTATTGATGTATAAATCCACCTAACGTGATAACATAGAATGTATGATATCTCGAATATGCATTTTTTTTAAAAGTAATTGAATATCTAAGAATTAAAAGACATCAATTAAAAATAACTTTCATGTATATATCAATATTATATAATATAGTAAAAGGAAAAAATTAAGTTAAAATTAAATCAAAAATATATATTATTACTAATATAATTATTTTTTTTTAAATGCGTATAAGATTGAACTATACTGAATCAACCCGTTATAAAATTATATATAAAAATCAATACGACCTGGTCAAGCTGCAAGGCAATCATTTAAATATAGGTGAAATGTAATTTACGTTTATGTGATTATTTCTCACAATTGTATAACCTAAATTCATGGCCATTTTCCAATACCTTATTTAATATAAACTAGTTATCTATTAGGAGCTATGATTAATCGAAGAAAAGTTATGTAGTAAACGCTAAATATTTTGCTTTACTATTTCTATTCACTATCATACGTAAACGCAATGTCCACGTACAACTCACAAAGCTCCTTAATTCAAGGAATAAAAAAGCAACACTAAGGTCACTATATATATATAGTATCTATTATTATGAATTTAAAATAGGCGTGACCTTCGTCTTATATACGTTAACCGGTTCGATATATAATTCACTAGGATACGGTAATGTTTATGTCTATGATATATATGATATGTAATAAACTGTACACAAATCTTACTCAGCCCATGAGTTTGCACTCACAATTACTAGTGGTACAACTCAAATCACGCCTTCCAAAAACGTAATTACGGATCACGAACAATGTATTACCCTATTATCTAGTTCACCAACGTATATACACACTATATCACGTTTTATTTAGTTATTACGTGAAAAGGTAATATTCACATATATAAAAAATTTACAGTTGTCTGAAACATCATTCAAATTATCACATAAAGTCAAATAATATATATAATAAGTATCATTCATTTAACTCCATTATAATAATAATAAGAGACGAGCCTCGGTTTTTCTAAATAACTTAATATATCCTCAGCATATGTTCTTAGATACCAGACTAACATCAATGACTATTTCTCACAGCACAGCACCATAATATAGTGAACCTCAATTTCCTCACAAGGTAATTTTTCTTATGGACAAAATACGTACGAGGCTCTTCTTCTCTCTACTTTAAAAGAACTAAATAGAAGACGAGCATCTCTTCGACGGAATAGGAGAAAGGCAATGCAATTGAGATTCCTCTGTGCACAAAACAACATTTTTCTACAACTCACAATCGACTGAATTTGTAGGTCAGAGAGGGAAGCTAAAGTGCGTGGACACCAGCCCAGAGGGTTAATTGAGAAACTAGAACAACGAATTACTTATTGTATCACGATAACATATAAAGGGACCAACGAACAGTCTATCCGGGCACGATGTATCAGTGCGGGTTGGAGCAATTAAAGGCACCATTGTATATCATGGGTTTCGAGAATTAGTGCCGTAAGTGCACGTGAGTCCAGTACGGTGAAAGCGATCGAGTGAGAACGGGTATAAAAAAGGTTGTCGAAAATATGGATCTTCTACCCTCTATGTTTAAAATGAAAAATGTAATCGACAAAGGCATACCTTCATTCTTGCTAACACTATAGACATATTAATATATAAATATGAACAAAATATGATTGCTCTACACGAAATAAAAACATAATTGATAACGTCGTTTTGGAGGAGAAACAGAGATATTGCTTATGTGAGAGAGTTTAGATGCGAGAGTCATTAAATTATGATCCAAATATCACAGTAACCAAGTCTGAATATTTTAAAGTGCCACACACAAGGAAGACTAGACCATTTTGCAGGTGATAAGGAGAAAAAGTCTACAAGATTCGATTTGTGAATTGGGTTCTCGCAACAAAGGGACGAGACGAAGTAGCATCGCAGTGAATGTGGAGAGTTCCGTCTGGAAGGCGCCAAAAAGAATTCAATGTTACTGCCCAAAATTATCAATATGAGCCGGTGGTATTCCCAAATTCCGTTTGATAAAACTTTCACGCGGGGTGTGGTAGATCTCAATGAAGCGTAGAATGTCCGCGATGGTCGCTAAAGAGGAGTTGAAATAATTATCACGCTAAATTGGCAAGAACATCTGCCATCAATGAGTACAATAAATATTATGGATTCTCAAGATCGATTTGTCTGCGGATCAATTTATACGCTCCATAGCATTTTATGGACAATGGTTCCACAGAGACCTATAGTAAAATATAAATACACAATGGAAGGTAAGATACATGGCAGCGAGTTTATTGTAACCTTAGCGTAGCCCGCGGCACTTGCATGAACTTAACATAATAGTAGTGACAGACCTCGCCCCTGCCGCTGTTTTTATAGTGCGAAGCTGATAGAGACTCGGCCGAACGCAAAGTTCGTATAAAAGCTTCAATCACAAGTCCGTGCTGAAGCTAAAAGTTAAATTGCAAACATTCATATGCGCGCAAGGAACCGCATAACATACGGTGTCTGATATTTGCGAGTCCCCCATGGACACTCAATACAAAGAAAGAATCTAATCACACACACGAAATTCTCACAGTCAATATCTCTGACAAATATACGCTACGCGACAGGAGACTTTCGTTGTTCGCACCTGTCACGATCTTTGTTATTATTCTATGATGACCGTCAAGAATATAACAAATTTACATAGATTGAGGATCTATGAAATGAATAATAGCCAACTCATTTTTTTTAATGTTGAGAGCATGCCACTATCACAGAATAACACACCTATGTAAAACTATAAAAAAAATGCATTCGAAAAGATAAGCAAAGAAATATAAATTTGTTGTAATTTGGTATCACATGAGCGGTAAAGAAGCGATTACAATCTATGTTCAGATATCGAGTTATCATGACTTATTACAGTAGATGGAGAAATATTGTTCAATGCCGAAGAGTTTTGGCAGATGGGACCCTACAACTTTCCTTCGGACTTTTGTGTATATACCCCTATCTTTATCGCGCGTTATGCTGAGACATACAACACAAATTACTTGAAATCACGCTGAACACAATCAATTTAAAACGTGTTTTATGTGCACTAAAATAAGCCTAATAATAAAGGAGAACATGAGTATTTATTAATGTCCCTATTTAATTACTCAATAATTTAAAAAAGGTATTACAAATAATACAACTAGTGATAATTATTCATTTTAACTAACTTAACTTTAATTTAAACTTACTTTACTGTTAGGTCATACGTTTGAAAATATAAGCCTGTCAATATTTTGGCATATATACTTATCTAGTGAATATAATTTCCACGATCTAAATTCTTATTGGTGAGAGTAAATAGGAACATAGTGAGTATGATATCTAAAATATCAATATCGTCTCAGTCACACCAATACAAAAAATAACCATAATATATAATTACAGTCTAATATAGCGTATTGCATTGGGTCTTTAAGTTAGGTATTTTATTAAAAAAAATATAGGTAGAAATAAAAAAAATATATAGGTAGTAAATAGGTATATAATATGCACAATTTTCTTACGATTAAAATTCAATAACCTTTGTTACCTCTGTTAGTGGAGAGGTATCAACTCGTAGTATTTTACAGTGACCTTATAATAATTCTCACTAGTTTATTTATTATTATTTTAATTTACTTATAGTTGTGATAAATAAAAATTGATAAAAAAATGCTATATCAATTTAAATTTTATTTTGGCAGAAAATAGTTTAAAAAAGGGAAACTGAGTATTTATTTTTTATATATGTTTATACTAATTATTCTCCTACGCTAATAAATATACATATAATAGGAAGTTATAGGAAATCAACTTTAAGGTTTATTTCCGGAAATTTGATAAACTTGTATCCAGAAACCCCTACGATACTCACCTACTTATAAAAACTTATTATAATATATAAGATATATACCTAAGTACCCTATTATTTTCTTAATTATTTATATAGTATTGATTACGTAAATATCTTTCAATAATTATATATATATCTCTGGAGTATATTAGTACCCATCAGTATTTATAGTATCGCACTTATTTCAATTACATAAAAGTTCATTATACTATACTGTGAAATAAAGACACTATGCAGAGTTATAAGATACGTGGCGAAGCGTGTGATAGGAGACTGGTGTGATACGAACTGCGGTGTGAACGTCGTGTAAACAGGGTCGGTGCCGGACTGGAGGAGGACAGAGTGCCGGAACGGTATGGCATAGTAACCACGGCTATTGTGATTCCGTTGGGGCGAAACCGGTGTGAGAGGGGGCAATACTAGGAAGAACAGATAAAAAAAAAAACCGGATGGAGAACGGGAGGAACATGGCGAGACGGGGAACGGGTGGAGACCGGGGAACGAGTGGAGACGAACGCGGACATATCAGTGTATGGGAGAACGGGTCTGAGCGAATGAAAATAGTATTAGATAGAGACACAGAGGAAAAAGTTTGTGTTAGTCGAGATTATGATGAATAGCGGGAGAATCACCGAGCTGCGGAAGACATACTCTGCAGAAGTGTTTTAAGACTCCATATCGATTACCATACTTTCGCCTTTTTTCAGCGATAAATCTCATCGAAATTTTCAAACTTTAATAATAGTAACACGAGTAGGACCAATTCAGTGTAATAACCGGTAGAACGTATTGCAGAACCGAGGGATAAAGCGCGTGATAGAGACCAGAAGACGTAACGCGTGAATATCCCCGCACGTTTGTGTAGCAAACGGCAGTGAGAACGGTCGTTGAACGAAGAACACACAATGGGTTAAACTGTGGTATATGTAACGATACGGGGAAACGGCGTTGAGATGTATTAGAACGGGGAACTCGAACAAAGGGATTGTAGATCACGTCGGAGAACAACTGTGGTTATATGTGAAGATCGAGTAGAACATCGGTGTCTGAAGCTAGAAATATAGCTCTGAGAAACGTGAGATTGAGACAGTTGTTGGATACGCACATCAATAAGATGCGGAAGACACGAAGTGAAGCCATAGTGAGAGCCTGGAACGCGAATCAAGTAATTAGACACGTAGAGGTAGACTAGCGAACGATGCGAAAAGAACCCGTAACACAAAGGGACTTAACGAGCGAGCGTGAAGTGAAGAACTGGGTTAACAACGGGTAGGAGACGTGTGAAGCGCAAAAACGTGGTCCACGACGTTAGAGAACACCGTAGGATAAAATTATGAGGAAAAGAGCTAAGGCACTAGTTACATGCGGCGAGAAACACGTGATGAAGCCACGGGGAACGTGGAGACGGGGAACCGGTGTGGAGACGGTAGATTAAGAGTGCTATTTTTGCAACAGCGAAAAAAAATCTCTCTACACACTCCGGATTTAACTGTTTTAAGTGCCTGATTTTCGTAACGATTTGTATCCCATCCCGCACGTAACATTTTTTAGCCAACAGAAATGATTATATCATCCACCACCGATATGTCCGGAAAATTGTATTAAATTCAATAACATGAGCTACGATAAAAGGAAAAACGGTCGAAATATATGTTGGCGTACAGAGCGTGAAACGCACAGTGAAACGTGGGTATTTTTTTACAGGTCGAGTGGATGACGATCAGTGACGGAGTAATATTTAACAAAAAAAATCTATCATAGCTCTCTACAGATATCATAATGCCCAACAAATAATTGCAAACATAACATAAAAAATAACAAAGTTTTATCCAAACATACCATAAAAATAAGTTATTTGAATAAATATATAGTAAAGTGTAATAGTTTACCGAATTTAAGCAGTAAATCAGTAAATTCATTAAATCAAACCACCCGTCCCCTCCCCGCCCCTCCCTATTCCGCCCACGTCCGAACTGAGCGCGATATCTCGTGATCTATTATGCTATATGAACTTGCAGACAATCAGTGTATAGTTGCGAGGTATCGTATTCAGTGTACGACACGGTAAGTTAGAGAAGACACGCGATAGTAGCAAAAATAATTCTTAACGGTGTAAGACGGGGAAAGGGTAGTGAAACTAGGACGCACAACGAATATAATCTCAGAACGTATACACTGTAATTATCGCGAGGGACTTAATGAGGAAGTGCGAAGAGCATGTGAAGCATGAAGTGGAGAGGATTATACACCCAGGAACTGGTAAGGGAGAACGGGAACCCGAGTGGAGTAACGGTAATGATATGCAAGATTGACGACAAAAACAGACCGTAACACACCTTATGTGCAGACGACGGGAAACGAAGTAAGGAAGCTACGAACATTAGAACACACAAATCTTTCTCTTTATAAAGCTCTAGAACATTACACGGTAAGCTAGATCCTCTAGTTTCTACGCTAGACGTACTTCAAAATCTGTTACACCTAATAATGACCACCTTACCTATTTCGTGATTCAATTAGCAGATTCACATATCATGATATAATATTACGCAGATACCTAATTCGTGTTAGTACATTGAGAACAACCCTGAATTGATTGCGGTCGACTGAGTGATATCAGACGAATCGTAGTGAGTACCTCGCGCGGATGAAAACACACTGAGACGATGCGAAGAGACGAAATGGGATATTCTAGTGAGATGATCCGACGACACAGAGCGCACGAACGCGAGAAACTGATTGACTCTAACGGTTGAGAGTGTGAAGAACCGGGTTATACACCAGCATGTCGAAATAGGAGCGGTGAGAACAATAGGCATAAACATAAACTAAGGAAAATAATGTAAAACGACAAACCTAACAAAACTTACGCACGAATAAACTGTTAACATTAACAAACTTTCCACACTGTAACCACCGGTAAAGCTAACTGACATGGTGCATACAAAATGTAACCGTATTCATACTTTTCAAGCAAATCTCTAACATATTAACGTGAATTTTACATTGACACAGTGAATATTTACAAAAATTTATTATAAATATATTCTTAATTACACTGGTCAACAAATTTGGGAAATTTTTTTGACAATTGAAATAAAATTAAGTGAAACTATACGAATTTTTCATGCAGATTCCGAAAAGATTTTAGAATTCTTGTATCACTTATAGTTTTAATTACCAAGCTTCCAAGTTAAGGTATAATACCTCCAAATATGCGGATGTTCTACAAAAGATATAATTATTATTATTAAACTGACTAAAAAATTAATGTAATTTTATAGTCAAATTTACAGAGATATGATGTCACGAAGTAATAAAACATGTATGTATAATTCATTACCACATGATATATACAGTATTTACCTTAATTTTCAAAATAAATTTTTCCACATTGACTTTCGATAACTATTTTTCTTTTATGTTCTGAAGTGTCTTCTCTTTTCAGGAA
>JABUQX010019298.1:10000-27500 GCA_015478945.1 Trachelipus rathkii
TAAAATTTCAGACTTTATATTATATTATATTATATTATATTATATTATATTATATTATATTATATTATATTATATTATATTATATTATATTATATTATATTATATTATATTATATTATATTATATTTTTTAATATTATTCTTTTATTATATTATATACATATTAGATTTTAACATGTTTTTCTAGTTTTTAAAAGAAATTTAAAATTTAATTTCATCAGAGTACTTTAATAATTCTAAAAAAAGTATTTAATATGAATTATAAGAATGCAGTAAAATTTTATATGGTTCCTTGACTAAGTCAAATTTCCCGAATATCAAATTATAAGAAAAGTTTTACTATCTTTGGGGGAAGGATCCCACGGAAAGCACAGAAAGTATTTCCCCTTCTGTTCTTAAGCATTTCTCCTTCTGTTCTTAGCCATTTCCCCTTCTGTTCTTTTTCTCTTTGACTAAACTCTTAAACATTTAACTTTGATTGCTCTGTTCGGCACAGGGATGTTTCCTACGGAAATTCAAGTCATTTTCAAACTCTAGAATTCAGCCCATCTTATATTTCATCTCACTATCGTGCTAAATTAAAATCACTTCTTTTTTAACGATATATATTTAATCTTTTGTTGTTTATCTTTCTGACGCTGCTAATAATGTTATCTCTAACTTCTTATTATTTTCCTTCCCTCATTCCTTCCATATTATTTCCCTTCCCTTATTCCTTCCGACTACTCCACATTTGGTTATTTTCTTTTAAAGCTGAATTCATTGCTTAAAGTCTTTTCTCTAATTCCACATTAGGAAAAAGTTTGAGGTTTTTATATTTTCTCCGAACCTGGGAGTTCAAATATGATTGGCATTGCAGTAACTTCTAAAGAAGTTATTTTTTGTGTTCTCTAAGCGTAAACATTTTTATTTCAATGAACTGGCCAGGAACCTTTGTCAAAAGTCCTTCCCATTTTCTTAATTTTCAAGCTATTCAAACTTTATTTGTAAGCTAATGCAGCCTTTAGCCTCCAGTCCTTTTCCCTAGGATTCTTCAGTTTCTTCTCTTCTTTTCTACTTTTCTACCTTTCTACTTTAAGCTTCCATCTTCAACGACAGTTAAACACACACACACACACATATATATATATATTATATATATATATATATGAATATATATATATATATATATATATATATATATATATATATATATATATATATATATATATATATATATATATATATATATATATATAAGATATATATACATTATACTATATATATATATATATTATATATATATATATGACAATTGACTGCTTAATGCATCCCCTTTACTTTCAACCTACATGCTCTTTATTATATCTCATTCAGATATTAACTTTCTCTCTCTCTCTCTCTCTCTCTCTCTCTTTCTCTCTCTCTCTCTCTTTCTCACTTCTCTTTATATTATATATATATATATATATATATATTATATATATAAAGATAATATATATATATATATATATATATTAATATATATTTATATTATAGATAGATAGATAGATAGATAGATAGATTAGGAATAGATAGATAGATTAGATAGATAGATAGATAGATAGATAGATAGATAGATAGATAGATAGATAGATAGATAGATAGATAGATAGATAGATAGATAGATAGATAGATAGATAGCCCTTCAGACTTTGACAAGCATGAATTGTGAAACTAATCCTAAATTTTAATAAACAAAACGGTAAAATTTCTCTATCCAAAATTTTGGAATAAAATTTATCTTTTTTTTCTTATCCACATCACCACAAAAAAGTATTCTTCCTTCTCTCAAAGGAACCAAACAATACATCCTAATTTACATTGTTATTCCTATCTATTCCTCCTATTCTTATTTCTTTCCCTTCTTCTTCTTCCTTTTACAACTAAGGATGAAGAGAATTCTTTGTTCTAATATTGACATATCTATTTAAGAATGGATTACAAGCCGCCATTTTTATTTGAACTTTACGTTACCGACATATGAATAGGGAAAATCTTGTTTACTTTCAGATTTTTGCAGAATAAGCTATTTGGGATTATTATTATTATTATTATTATTATTATTATTATTATTATATTATTATTATTATTATTATTATTATTATTATTATTATTATTATTATTATTATTATTATTATTATTATTATTATTATTATTTTTATTATTATTATTATTATTGGTGAAAATTATTATTATTATTTATTATTAAATATGATTATGAATTATTGTTATGATCATCAGTATAAATATATCACTATGGTTATTATTATCCTTATTATTATTATTATTATTATTATTATTATTATTATTATTATTATTATTATTATTATTATTATTATTTTAATAATAATAGTAATAATAATAATTAATAATAATAATAATAAATAATGTAATAAATAATTAATAATAATAATAATAAATAATAATATAATAATAAAATATGTAAATAAAAATTAATAATTGATAATGATAATGATAAGATAATGATAATGATAATATAATTTGATAATGCAATAATGATAATGATAATGATAATGATAATAATAATAATAATAATAATAATAATAATAAAATAATAATAATAATAATAATAATAATAATAATAATAATATAAATATTAATAATAATAATCATCATCATCACTATCTGTCCCTTGCTTCCCCATAACTAGGGGTAAGGGTGCTCAGACATGCACTGAGAATCCGAGGCTTGTATGAGCAATTCTAGGGTATAAATAAGAAGTAGCGGGACCCAAACCCAGCTACTATTATTTATTAATAATAATAATAATAATAATAATAATAATAATAATAATAATAATAAAATAATAATAATAATAATAATAATAATAATAATAATAATAATAATAATAATATAATAATAATAATATTTATAATTAATTATATTAACAATAATTATTAATATAAGTAATAGTAATAATAACAATCATAATAAGATTATAATTATAAAGTAATTATCAGCATAATAATTAATAATAATTAATAATTAAGTAATAATAATAATAATAATAATAATAATAATAATAATAATAATAATAATAATAATAATAATAATTCAATTTAATTCAAATAAAAAATTATTTTCAAGACTTAAAATGTAGTAAAATCAAAATCAATTTGAGAAAAATATTCAAAAATATTAGATAAATGTTCGAATAAAATTAAATCACCTCGTTCTCAAAATATATAAGTGGCTTGATAACGGACAAATACGCCACGACTGTGACACAGACGAATACTTCCAAAGGGATCTAAGAAAAAGGAAAAACAAATTTTATTTACATTTACTCAGAGTTTACGGGCTAAAAATAATATTTGTAAAACAATTTCTTCTCATTTTTATGTGAAATTTAATTTAAAATATTTTTTTTTAAATTATTTCAGAGAATTGATTAATCACAAGAATAAAAATAATTTTTACAAATATTTGTTTTTAAAAAGTAAAATTTCTTTTCTCAACTCGTTTAAATGATATAATTTATGTTTATGATAATAATCTTCATCTATTAGAAATATATTTAAAGGCCGCTTTTATAAAAGGTTGGTAGTTTCAATTTTTAAATATCCATTTATATATAAATAAAATATTTAGAAACAAATACATTATTAAGAATACTATTAAGTAGTTAAATTTTATAAATATCTCTTTATAAATATATTTAGAAGTGACTTTTATATTGGGGCAATGACCGTCTGCGCGAGCTTGAACGCGCTCAAAGACGAGCCTTAACGCTCGTGTTAAGGAACGCGCAGCTTACCGCTCAGCGGTATTTAAGTAAAGAAAACCACCTCACCTGATAAAATTATAAATTGGCGAAGGGGAGTACTCCTCCGATCAGTCTAATCTTCGCAGAGAGTCGGAACAACGGCACCGCGGTCGTGGTTTCCAAAGAAAATATCGTCACCTAGCGCTCGAAGGAACAGCACAAAATTTACGGTTTTGAACGGAAGAGGAGGTATCCGCACTCGCCTTGACACTGTCGATAACTGATGGCACCGATGGCTCTCTCCCTCTTTTATACTATTTAAATGCCGCTGTCAGCAAACTTAAGAGCGCGATATTATGCGTCATCCACAGGTGTGCGTAAAATGATAAATATTATTATCTATTTATTTTTTAAAAATATCTTTAATAATCATAAAAAATAAACAAATGAATTTTTAATTTTGCGATGAAGCAATTTTTTCCATAAAAAATGTGCGTTATAAAAATAATCTCTATCTCGGGATATTTTTAAATAATTTTCTTTAAAAACGTAATCCTATTAAAGCCGAATTAGAGAGAACGGTAGGTCACCCAGCAATCCGGCTGGCTGTTGGTTCATTTCCCGAAGTGTCCTCATTATTGCTTCTATTTCTCTCATTTTCTTTCTCGAATAATCTATTATTTCGCAACACTACTAGCCAGTGGACTCAAGTTCGATCGATCGATCGACGGCATAGAACTGTTTTTGATCGTAAATTTGTTGCAAGTGAAAACACGTGCTCAACAAAATTGAAAATAAAAGATGCGAACAAATGTTAAAAAGGTAAACTGAAAAAAATTGCTAAATCACCCAATCATAGGGTCGGCTAGCTAGCTAGCTAAGCATTTCACTCACCATTTTCATCAACGGTGTGAGATTAGAAATAAAAAAAGATGAAAAACCAACACTTTTCCAAGTTATTCGAACAAAACGTCAACAAATAGGTAATAAAAAACCAGCGAATAAATTATGATTTCTTTTTTAAAAATATTTTTTGCTCCAAGCTACGCGGCTCCGCTCCGCCTAACGCAAGCGTTAGGGCTTGCCTTCGAGAGTGCTGCGCACTCGCAATCATGCGACTCATTCGCTCGCCCCAACGTTCGCCAGAGATGAAAAAGGCCAAACAGGAGTGCAATGATAATGCCGTGAGCTCACTAATTCGCTCGCTGACGACTTCGCTAGCAAAAAACTACAGAATCATTCGCCGTCCTATTACCAAGACACACAAGCGAATCATAATCAAACCAAACCAATCAAAAAACTGACTGAGATTATTTTTCCGCCCTTCACACCAGTAGAATCTCAATCAAACCAATTAAATACTGAAATAATATAGATAAAGATCTATATACTATTTATAATATAAATGTCAATAAACAGACTTCTTTCAGTAATAGTCTGCAGTGATCAGACAGCGTTCTAATAGAGCTCTGCTCTCAAGTTACTACTGAAATTTTATCTTTATCGCAAATATATAACTAAGGCAACGCTCCTTCCAACCTACTAAGTATAACTCACCTTACTATTAAAAAAAACTAATACTATATTTATTATAATCAAAGTGTTCAAGCAGAGCTGCTATGGTATTTTTGACGATGATGAAAAGGGTCGACAATACCACAAGAGGACGAAAAAAAGAGATGTTTCACAATATTTCACACTTTTACTATCAACACCATAACAAATTATATAATATAGACGCGAAGTTTTAACACTGATCGATTTGCTAATCGAGAAAGCAGATTTGGCGCGTAGGATTTAAAGTTTATAGGTACCATCTTCTCGGTCAACTGCACCATATAACGGAAGATAAGTCTATAAAAACTAATGTAGAGACGCGAGTAACGCTAAATAATTTTATAATAATTGTATCTCGAACGAAGTACTGCTTTGTCTTCTTTTCTTGTTCTTCCTTGATTACCTACTGTTGAATTTTTTTGGTAACGATTTAAATATTGATCGCATAATATTCCAGAAATACTCACTTTAGACTAAATTATCCGCAATACTTTTATATTTTCGACATATGTAACGATGAATTCAGAACTCTTTATCA
This sequence comes from Trachelipus rathkii, assembly GCA_015478945.1. NCBI lineage: Eukaryota > Metazoa > Arthropoda > Malacostraca > Isopoda > Trachelipodidae > Trachelipus > Trachelipus rathkii. Next base: position 15,842 of record JABUQX010019298.1, read on the forward strand.
CTTATATCCGTGTAATCAGGCAAAGGGTTAAGAGTAAAGAATTCAGCTTTTGCAAAAGGTAAGACAAGAGTTCTTCCGTCGGAAGAAGCAAGTGGAGGGAAATAGGAAAGATAAAGTTGGAATTAACAGTTTTGCAAAATGAGAATTTTTTTCAAGATCTGATACCACTTAACCATAATAATTATTCACATCATACAAAAAAGAATAGATCATTCGAAAACACACTCAGATCTCGGCTTCACGATTGGTTATTTATATGAGCATTCGCGTTCCTCTTTGTTTGTCTCTGGAGGTTAACATACTTTTTGCTTTGATAGGAACGATTTATTATATAGTTAATTGTCATTTTGTCATATTGTTTTCTTCTGTAGGTGTGTGTATCGTTAGATGTATGTATTTATATAGGGAGAGGGTCCAGTCGTGTCTGAGATCTGATTAGCTAATTTCTTCAATTATATGGCTATTATTTGTCTGGGAAAATTACTTACATTGGTCTGAGCCTGTTTTTTGTGTCGTAATAAATTTGAGATGGATGTAGTGTTCGTTTCCTCTGTTGATAGGTTGTCGGTTGCGACTTAGTAATGTATTTCTAGTATGTCGTTTTCAGTCGATTTGAGTGATATCGCTTACTCCTAGAATTCGGCTTTGGTTAGATTTTCTCAGTAGCTCGCGATAGGAAAAAACGGGAGGCCAATAACGTAGCGATTTGGGAGATATTCCCAGTTCTGTTATTTCGTTCGTTTAATTAGCTTGCATAAACTGGAACTCGTTAATTATTTTGATTTTACGTGTTTCGAGTCTTGAGTTTGGATATTTATAATAAGGTGTTAACGTTTAAACGGAATGTATATATGTTTTTATATTTAAGATCAGTGAATTATTCATTAACTATTTTCAGATTCGACTAGGTATCAACCCTTGACTAATTTAAGTTGCCGAGTCACCTACTCACCTCAATTTATTATGATTATCTAAATTAAAGAAAGTATTCTCACATTTTATAAAATAGGGTTCTATAATTTACATTTAAATTACATATAAAATATATACTATTAAATATTTTGGCATGACATTGAGAAATGTTGAAAAAAATGACTTATTACCATGAGATTTAGCCTATCTGAATAATATATAATAATATATATTAAGGTATAATTATTAATTAAACTATATAATTTTGTTAATATAAAGTTGGAAAATTTATTTGACTTGGTTTTGATACGAAAAATGATAAAAACATGAATATTCATATTATATGATAAATTGTTCAAATACACTTTCCGCGTCACCTTACCTGAAGGGGAAGCTGCGAGGAATATCGCGATCATAATAATATGACTGCGCCTTGTCACACTTAGGTCTGTAAGAAACCAATATTGTATTAGTTATCGCTAAAATTTAAGTGAACTTAAACAACACTTAGGTGTATAAGGCTTTTTCGTGGCAGGAGATCCGATTGGTGATGAATAGATTATACTCTTATATTATATATTTGTTAAGAAACCAAAAACTGAATCATTTTTGTCCGAAGCGGTTTTTGTTGATTACACCTGGAGTTACAAATCTGTATAAATATTATGTATATAGGAGCATCTCTGTCAAGAAATTCTTATTTGTATTTCTTCCTGATATGATAACTACATATAATCAGTATTCTCATTTTATTTTTTATAATTCCTTTTTATATCTGAGAATATATATGTATTGTGTATTGTATTTCTATTCTTATATCTGATCTCTCATTCGCTTGGATTGCTGGTTCTCAGACCCAAACTCATGGCCATCTACCTATCTGGGGCCTCCTTCCAGGTTAATACAATTATTCAATACGTTTTATTGAAGATGTACTGCCATGTTGCCTCGGGCGGGTGTGTGGTGATAATGGCTAGATATAACGATAAATCATTACTGGGAGTCTTATTTTCTACACATTTGTGTATAAGTATTATTTTCTTTTTACACATGGTAATAATTTGTGAGAGGTTTGGGTTGGAAGCATAGATAATATAATTATTTGTGGGGTGGAGAGGTTGCTAGTTTATTGGGTCAATTTTTGGTATAGTAAAATGAATATTAAAATGCACCGCGATCGTACTGTGGAATTTTGATAGGGCGGAAGTGATAGATTTGAAAATTATAGTTGCAACACGTTATCTAGATACTACCGCACACGTCGGGAATTATTTTATATTATAAGTTTTATACTTACTGCTAAGCTCTGTGACAGTTTTTGTTAATTAATAATATAGAATATATACAACATATTCGCGGTAACATTCTGGTAATTTTTTTTATTTTTTTTCGGTGGTGTTTTTAGAACCTATTGTGGGGAAATATTCTAAATGAGGAATCTGCTTTAGTGGGCTGTCTTTTAGGTGTCCTAACTAATTGGTGGTTGATGTTGTGTGCGGGTTGCGGTATGAGGGTAGGGGGGGTCCTGGAAGGTCGAAAATTGATTCTCTTGAAATATTATAACGTATTGCCTTACAGCTTTATTGCGTAAGGGGATAAGATAGGTGTTAACATATTGAACTTGCTTACTCTTTATTATGGCTTTTTTCGCGACACAAGATCCTATGATAATGGGTTGTTTCCTTATAGATATAATTTTTTACTCAGCACAGTATAACTCAAGTAATAGTTGCACATTGGGTAGTTAATTTGAAGTAAAAGCTGCTACAGCATTTGATCGTGTCTTCGTGGCTTGAGCGAGTTTTTTTAGGGTATCATGGAGACGTGCTTCAAATATGCATTAGGATTTCAGAGTGGTGCACGAGTTTGTACGTTATAGTACCTTGATTTTCTGGGTTATAATATGTTATGCACTGGAGGGGAGCGATAAGTGTATACTATTTCTCCTAAATGTTTTGTGATGTATCTCCAAAATTTTTAAGTAAGGTATGCGGGGGTTATTAGATAATAGATTCGAGTATATTTTGGGTCTAATATTTTTGATATTGGCTGATCTAGAGAGACTGCATATCGGAAATCTATGACATTGTTTTTGCTATGGTTTCTGTATTCTACTCGGTATTTACTTATTGAGGTAATTAATGTGGGGGGATACTGTGTGATAATTATTAAATATGATTGTATCTAGAGATGTATTAATGGATTTTATTAAGTTGACGAGTAGATGTGAGAGTTGATATTAGGAAATTTACAAAAACAATACTTTCTAACAACTCATAATACCTCTAAATGAATAATAATTTAGAATAAAACTAATTTATAATTCTTTTGGAGTACCGTGCTATAGGCAGTTTTTTATCTCTGTTATTTTGATAGATATTTGTGCAGGGAGCGGCACCACGGTGTGAAGTATGTACTTTGGGGGCGAATAGATTGTGGGAGATTATACGTAAGACTCGAGATTTTCTGTTGGAATACCTTAGAGAAATAGTTGATTGGTGTGGGTCTCTTCATTTTTCCTAGTATTGTTAACAGGGTGTACGAGAGAATGGGGTACTCTGGTGAGGGATGTTAATAGTTTTTGTACGGAGTAATAAATTGTTTCCGGGTGAATTTGATTTTGGTTAGGGGGATAAATAATTATCTCGGATAGATGTATGATACCATATTTTGTCTCGTAAAGAATTTGTTGTACTGGAACAGATCGATTAAACACCGATATCCCCTCTATTATTTCTGGATCTCTTCTATTAGCAAAAATAAATATTAATAGAGATATTAGATATGTTTCTTTAAGAAATTTATTACCAATTAACACCAATCTGAAGATTACTAAAAATACTATAACGGAAAGTACTCTAGCTGTAATCACATACATCTAGTTCCTCTTATATCAACGAATTTCACACACAATTAGGGGTATCATAAACTAATTGTAGAACTTGCATACATCATTTAACTTATAACTGTCAAGATTTTCTCTATTCTGTAACTTAATCGGTCTCACGGACAGCAATTACTATAATTTAAAATGGTGCATAGGTAGATTACTGTTACCTTATATAGTAGACGAATTCTCTGATGCGTTTATGGCAGCAAATTTTGATCCCTACTAATTAAATCGTCGACACACGTATTCCACTCGGCTTTACTATAAAAATGGTATATAGAATATATTTTCGATTTTATTATTCACGTTCATCTAGCACAATAATTTATATTTGTATATTTTAAAATTAGAGATATGTGGTATACACTACACATCAAGGTTCTCTTCTCGGGCGATGTGTGAAATATAAAATTAAAAAATAATCTATCACAATACGATATTAAAAGGACGACGAGCGTATCCTACTAGGTTATAGTCTTTCCTTCGCCCTTGAAAAAGGTGAGGATTACCTTACAAGTTTTTTTAACAATTTAGAAAATTGGGAACGGAAAATAAAACAAAATCTCAGCATATTTAAAGGCATTCTTCTGAACAACCCAATCAAACATAATCATCAAGAAAAACTACCCGAAATTTTCTATAGAGCACTTGAAAGCATACAAAAAAATAAAGAAATAATAATCACAAGAAGCGATAAAGGCAATAGTATCGTCATTCTAGACCACACGGACTACATAAAAAAATGCAATTTACTCCTCAATGATCCAAACACTTACATCACTCTCACACGAAATCCCCCAAAAAACTCACTGGACAACTTCAACAAAGCCCTAAAACAAATAACAATAGATCATCCTGAAATTAAAAAACAAACCAAAGCTTATATGACATCTCTCGTTATCCTTTATGGTGTCCCAATAATAATCACAAAATAACTTCAACTTTCAAAGTTAACACGAACCAGTAATACTTATAAACTCTCCTCATTGCTCTCAAAAACCCTCACACCTCTAATAGGAAAAAATTTCCACAATCATATCAAAAACTTTTTGGGCTTTATACAAAAAACACAACATCGATCCCGTAACCCATCAACTTTTAAGCTTCGATATCGTCTCCTCCGTCCCCGTCCCCGTCCCCGTTCCCTTCGCCCTCGTCCCCGTCCCCGTTCCCTCACCTCAAAAATATATCTTTAAAACCTACTTTCCCCTAATAAAAACACTAATAACAATAACACTCAGTCCACAACTATTCATCTTTTTAACAATAAATACTACAAACAAACCCAAGGACTTTCCACGGGTTCCTCATTGATCCCCTACCAGCGGGCTGAATATATTTCATTGGATTTTTTAATAGAACACTGCTATTCTTATACAACCCCCCAACTTCTAAAGCACCACATGGCTTCGTTTATGTCGACGCATTTCAATAGCCCTCCGCCCTACAAAACAAATTTTCAACATATTCTCACCTAGTATAAATTAATATCCACGCCTAACTCAGAAATTCACCCACGTAACCCTCAAATATGACACAATTTACATTCCTAGACACCTGGTTAAGCTTGGAAAAACTCACACCAAATCCACTTTTTCGATTTAAGAAAACCGTCCTCCCCGCCCAATTACATACACTGGTTTTCTCGCCACACAAAAAAATACAAAATAACAGCTACGACTCACAGCTTTTATCTTCAGGGCACTTAGAATTTGTTTTCCCCAACAACCAATCACCATTAAACCTAGCCATTTCTTCTTAACTTTCACTAAAATCAATATACCATGCCGAACTAATTATCTATTTTTACAAACAAGCAAACAAAAATTCTACAGTCCTACCCAATCCAGATATTAGCAAGCTTTTAAATTTCCATCGGATTCGTTAGATTTTAGATCGCAAGAAATAAAACTCCTACCCCTCCATCTCCTTTTACCAAAACATACATTCTCCCTGAAATCATACTATTGAAGCCCCCCCTTACCCAAACTCCCCAAAACAAGTGCGTTTATCAAATACCATGCAACAACTGTAATCCATATATATAGGCGAAACATGCGACTTGGACCGTAGAATCAACAGACACTGCTCATGATCTGAAAATGATAAACAAACTCATCCCTCCCCACCATCAGAAACCCAAACAACCCCACATAATAAACCCCAAACACACAAGCATCTTAAAACACTCAACATCACAACAAAAAAATAAAAAGGAAGATCAATGGATTCTGTTTCTTTTTATAACACGAATAACTATAATAAATATACGGGCGAATATAAATTGGAGTGTTACATGAAAGACGCATACCTTTCCTCAAAATACTTAAAACAGCTACAAACACAAAATAATTGCAACCAACCATAAAATGAAAAAATAAAAAAAATAAAAAAACGATTTTCAAAATTTACCAGCCTCCTTCAGTTCTCTTATGTTTTTTTCTTCCTTAGAGTTAAAAAGATTAATCTTAATTATAAAATAATTAAATATAATCAGAATCCACCGGAATTTAGATCCAACAATTAAGTATAAGACCGAAAAAAAAGTATTTAAAAATGTTCGTTTTATCATAAAGATATAGTATAAAAAGTTTCGAAAAATAAAATCATTTTTTAACAATTAAAGTTTTTAAAATTTATGCACACTCCGTAGCCCCGTGCATACAGTTTATTTTATTACGCCAAGGGTTAAAATACATCTATAATATAATATCCGCGTTGAAGTGGTAATTTAATTGTATATATATATATATATTATTATATAGTATATATATATATATATATATATATATATATAATATTAATATATATATATATTATATATATATATATGTATTTATAAATCATATGAATATATTATATATATATATATATATATTATTATATTTTATATTTAGACTTCCTCATTCCTCTCTCTCTCTCTCTCTCCCTCCTTTTCTCCCTTCCACTCTCCTTCTCCCTGTCTCTCTATGTCTCCCTTCCTTCTCTTTCCTCTTTCTCTCGCCTTATTTAGATTTCCCGCTCTTATATATGCGTAACCCAAGCGAAACCGTCTCTTCGCTTACCGTTCGCCATCTTGTCATGATGTTGCATCGATCCTGCTTCCTCTGCATTTTGCTCCGGCTTTAGTTTTTACGTGTTTTTTATTAATGTTATAGAGCTTAAACGTGTCTTTACACTCTTGAATATAAATAAATAAATAAATAAATAAATAAATAATATTTTCATATAAATATTTAATTATGTATATGAGTAGCGTACAAATTAATACACTTTTTATATGTGAATGAATGCAAAACTTTTATATTAATTACTTTGCGAGCAAATAAATTTATAAACAAGTAAATAAAAGTAATTATAAATAAATAAACTAAATAAATAGATAAATAAATAAACAAATAAATAAAATATGTAATCACTTTCGTCTGAGTGATGTAGAAGAGAAATGTAGACTAAAAAAGTAGAATTCGGCACCATTTTTTTTATATTTATTTTAAAAGAGGTTTGTCGACTTATATAAAGGAAGAGATCTTCATTATTTATGTTCTGTTATTTTATTTTATTATTAGTGTTTTAATAGTTTCATTTTGTTATATATTATATATAATTATATATATATATATATATATATATATATATATATATATATATTATATATTATTATATAATAAATATATTATATAAATTATATAAAGATTAATGAAATCTAATATATATATTATATATATATATATATATATATACATATATTATATATATATACAACATTACTTATTGATAATAAAAATATTTTACTCAAATGTATGGGAAGTTTAAATGAAATCTAAAATGATATATAATGTATATATATATATACATAAGAGTATCTATAAATACCTTATAAGGTAAAAGGAAAATATCTGCAGTAATTCTTCCTTCCATAAAAATCCCCTAAAGCAAATTTAAAGTAAAAAAAATTCTATATATATATATATATAATATATATTATATATAATATATATATATATTTATATATATATATATAGTTTGTGGGTGTTTTTTTGTTTTTGGAGGTAGTTATATATATATATATTTAAATAATATAATATATTTATATATATATATATTATAATATATATATATATATATATATATATATATATATATATATATTATAATAATATATATATATATATATTATATATATAATATATAATTTATATATATATATTATATTATATATAATATTATATATATATAGTATATATATATATATATATATACTGACCGAGATATCTCAGGCTATCTTAATAGAATCATAGCGTGAATAATAAAAGGATGTGGCACTTTATCATTTATTAAACAAGGAAATATTAACTATTATTATGCAATAACGAAAATGTCAGTGCCAGATGGCTTATATTAGGCATACAATCTGACTAATGAATTCGCAAATTATATAAAAGTAAATATATATAAACCCGACACAAATCTTAATAGGTCCTCTCTGCACCGAAGAAAGTTTGACTTTTGCCCCTCTTCGGGTTCTAGTCATTACAATTTAAATTTGGCACCTCCCACTTGCGAGTGGGTGTCTTGAACATTTTTATACAAAAGCTCGCTTAGTAACAACTGCTATTTCGAATCGTTTTACCAACGACTTTTATGTGCACGCATTGGGTAATGGAAGTCCCCCCTTAAACATGTGCACAGGATCTTTATGACATACATGCAAATGCCTTACAAGCTATCGTACTTGATGACCTCTCTATGATATCAGTGCATATCTTTGTGATCTGGAGCTGTAGGAGAGATGGAAAACTCTATGATCATTTGTGAAGCAAAGGATTATTTACCTGTTCATATCTCCATTCACCCAGCCCTCTGATATTTAACAAACAATTTTAAAGGAAAGAGGAAGTAAGAATAGATAAGAACACTACTTGGAAGAGGGTAAAGAACTACAATGTATGATATAATAATATACAATTTACAAATTTATAATCTGTCCTCGCATTATTACCATATTACCGTCTCTTCCTCTCTTTCTCAAGAGAAATTCTTTCCAATTTTCTCAATCCCTTTTTTTTCATTTTCCTTTATCGTTTTCAGTTCTTATTTTCAGGGGGAGATTTAGTTAGATTATAATAGATTTTCACATTCCGAAGGTTCTCTTTTACTGATCTCTCTTCTAGAATCTTCTATTCTTCCTGTCATTTATTATTTTCACTACTTTATAAGGCCCATTATACTTAGGTTGGAGCTTTCCCACATTGTACTGGTGGTTTCTGACCAACATGAATTTTGAATATTTCAGGTTTTTTGGCATGAAGATATTTCTATTTCGGAGGTTTGTTCTAATAGAGAGGGGTTTTGCTATTAATCCTGCGAGCTTTTCAATATATTTATCATAGATCAGAGGCCGATCTGGCACTTCCGTGCTTACTAAACCCCCTGGTATATTCACATTTTGGCCAAATAAAATCTGACTGGGACTAATGCCGCTTTCTGAGATAGGGGCTTGCCTGAGGGTGAATAGCGCGAAAGGGAGGACGTCTAGCCATTGCTGACCCTTCATTTCAGGGTCTATTAGCATTGCTCGAATGCAGGATAACAGGGTACGATGATAGACCTCACATTTTCCGTTCGAGAAGGGTGCGTAGCTTGCAGTAGTAAAATGCGAGGTGCCAATTAGCCTGCAGACGCTTTCAAACAAGTGGGATGTCCAATTTCCACCTTTATCCGTCACCAAATTATCGTGTACGCTGGTGAAGGGGAATATCTCGTGAATCAACACCTTTTACTATTGTTTCCTTTGTTATATCCTTTAGGGGCACCGCCCAAGTATAATTACTATATCGATCAATGAGCGTAAATTAATATTTGCAACCATGGCAGGGGACCACCTTCACTATATCCGCATTCATTGTCTCAAAATTATAGCTCACTTCTTTATATTTTCCATATGTGGGATTTATCTTCCTCCCCACTTAACTGATTTGACACTGTGGGCAAGATCGTACAACGTTTTTCACCCTTTTATGCATGCTTTGGAAAACAAACTCGGCTTCATCACTGTTAAAGTACGATTTATTCCAAAGTGTCCTTGTAGGTGCATAATTTTTATTATTTCATCGATGCAATCTTCAGGTAATAGCACACGAGCATAGTTTAAGGACACATCTACATATAACTCTATTTCCTTACCAAATTTTTGTTTTATAATGTTAAGTGAACTTTATCCTTATCTGCCAATAAGGTTTGTAAGTAGGCATTATTTTCTTGTTTATTATTGATCATTTTATAATCAATTTTCTTATGGAATTTCTTTATTATTTCCCTATGAGTTTTTTCACATTTGGTAACTAAATTAATAGTTTTTATTTCAATTAAATTTTCATTCCTTCGATGATCGACCCTCTGTTCTGTGAGTTGCTTGTTCCATTTCTTTAATTGCACCACTTCTATTGCTATAAGCTCTTTATCTCACAATTTCTGTTGCTCAAAATTTAAATTTAGGAGGCTTGGAATGTATGGTATTTGTAGAATGTCTTTCTGAGGTCTTTAAAGGGACCAAAATTTCCCCTTTCTCATGGGAGTTTATAGCCTCTACGCGTGCCGTTCTATCGTAAACCTTTCTTGTGGACCATCCCTTTAACTCAGGTGGGATGGGCACGAACTACATACCTTTTAAAGATCCATTGTCGTATTCTCCAATTTCAGGTTTGTTTCCTGGTCTCTGATTGGTTGAAGCGGGGTTTTGTGAACCAATCCCGTTTTTTTTCTTCGCTTACTGCGCTGTGATTGGTTGGAAGGTTTCGTAGCTCCTCCCCTCCATTGGTTTCCATGGTTTCGTGGTGATCTGTAACTACTCTTTTTTCGGTAATTTCGTTATGAATCAAATATTCGGATAAAGGGTTATTTTTGCTTGTAATTAACTTCCAGGATACATTATAAGTACTTAATAAATTCAGTTGCCTAATCTCTCTTGAATTCTGGTTACAGTAGTCATTTGTTCTATTGTATTTAAGTATTAATTCCCGAGATTGTGTATGAATTGTGATTTTCCTGCCTATTGAAAGATATCCGTATTTATTAAAGACTTTAATGAGGCAAATTAGTAGTTTGTTAGGATAGTCGTATTTTCTTTCCGTCGGAGTCAAAATGCCGCTGTAGATGGCGTAGGGGAAATTACCCGTGTCGTCTGCCATTATGATACTTGCCACGGCCTCGGTGGTTGTGTGTATTATAATTTTTATTGGACCTTATAATTTTTATTTTTTTATTGAATATACCAATGTACAGGCGTTTTTGATGGCATTTTTAGCATCTGTAAAAGCTTTTTCTGCAGGCACATTCCATGGCACACGCCTTCGAAAGTAAGGTTTTCCACGTAAGAAGGATGTAAGCGGTGCCATCACGGTGGAAATGCATGGGAGGGTATTGCGATAGAAGCTTATTTTTCCTATGAAAGCTCATAATTCTCTAATTGTTCTTGGCCTATCACAATTTATTGTCTTTTACTTTATCGCGGTTTGGTCTCACTCCCTCTTCATTTATAATATAGCCGAAATAATCCATCTCTGTCATGCCGATCTTGCATTTAGCAGGATTTAAGCTGATATATAAATATTGTAATCTCTGAAGCACTTTTTCTAGTATAATTTTATGTTCTTCTTGCGTTTCTGTATGGATTAAAATATCATCCATATAGACATGAAAGTTTTTTATGTCTGCCAGCAGGATGTTCATCATTCTTTGAAAGACAAATGGTGAGTTTACGTAACCCATGGGAAGGCAAGTGTAGGTGTAGGTTCCCAAATTACAGGTGATAGTGAAGTACTTTTGGCTTTCTTCGCCCAGGGGAATCGCGTAGAA
>JABUQX010019299.1:12500-42500 GCA_015478945.1 Trachelipus rathkii
GACAATTGCTTGTGCAACCAATAAATTAACTAGTTTAAGAAAATAAAAATAAGAAGTAAATAATCAATCTTCTGTTATATTCCTTGTGTCTAATTAAATCAGTTAGCACAAAGTGGTTTCCCCAGTAGTGACTCTTATTTAAACCCAGCCTTTTGAAGAAAATAATCATCAAGATAATTAACGGTAATTAAAAGTGCATGAAAAGAGTGAAATTCCAATCAAGAAAGAAAAACAACAAAAATTAAAATCACAGTGAGACGAGAGCTTAGCAGAGTCGAGAATCTTAACCCTAACGTGAAGAATCTCATATTTCGAAACCTAATGGAAAACGGGGGAGAGTACTCCAAATTTTCTTCAAGATCTCCCCACTCACTCCCAACCTTACTACAGCAAGCAGGAAAAAAGAGGGTATCCCGAAGGGAGATGCTTTTCCCCCCAACGAATAACGAGGCAACGAAGGTATCCCCCCCAACCACGAAGGTTTCTCAAGAACAAAAATTTCCATTCCTATTCTCACGCCGAGAGTCGTTCGAAAAAAAAGGAAGAAAACAACAATTTTTTAAAATTAATAAGAGTGTATGAAGCCATTATTTCTGTGTTAATTAATTATATATGGTGGTTATTATTATTATTAATAATAATAATAATAATAATAATAATAATAATAATAATAATAATAATAATAATAATAATAATAATAATAATAATAATAATAATAATAATAATAATAATAATAATAATAATAATAATAAGGAAAAGAAAGTTAGCTTTGCGTCAGTAAAAAAATGTTTTGTCTCGGAGCACGTTATTTTGTCGAAATGAATTTTAATTTTGTTAGATAGATTTTCCTTCTTTATGATAATTACTTTATTAATTACAGGTATATTAAATGAAAGAAAATAGTGTCTTTTAGTAAAAAGAATGAAATTATATATGTGTGAATTTTTCGTATTTAAGAAAGGATTTTACGTTGATTTTTGTTTCGGATAGGATAATGAATATTTATTCCTCTTTGATCTTGATGATACAATTTAAATTTTAAATAAAAATTATTATCGGGTTTGAATGTATCCCGCCAAAAGAGCGATGACAAAAAAAAATAATGGTAAATGGTAATAAAAAAAATAATAATAATAATAATAATAATAAATTTTCTTGCCCGGGTATTTTATTTTAATGAGGGTTGTTAAATTAGGAGAGAGAGGAAATCATTTGTTTCTTGTTCGAACAAACTTGTGTAAATTCTTAAACGTGAAAGAATTCAAAAATTAAAAAAAAAAAAAATGTTGAAACAAATTGAAATGAGAGTTGACAATTAATTAATATTAGTATACAATTATTTTAATTGGTGGTTATTGTAATTAAAAAAAAAATAGTTTGAATAAAATAGTCTGTTAAAGTACAAAAAAAAGGGGAAAAAATAATAATAATAATAATAATAATAATAATAATAATAATAATAATAATAATAAAAATAATAAAATAATAAATAATAATAATAATGAATAATAAGATAATAATATAATAATATAAAAAAAAAAAAAAACTTTCTTAAATAATTTAAGCAAATTGAAGGTGTTTTAATACTAAATGATGTTCAAAAAAAAAAAAAAAAAAGTTGGAACAGATTAAAATGAGAATTAATTATTAATTAATTTGAGTATACAATTACTTTTAATTGATGATTATTGTAATTATATTAAAAAAAAAAAATAATAATAATAATAATTTTGAGTAAAAATATTATATGAAATATAGTTTCAAAAAAAAAAAAAAAAAAGAAGGGAAATTATGATTTTTGAAAAATTGAAATGCATAAATTGGGGGGGGCTAGGGGGCCGCAATGTTTCAATTCACCGCGGTCCTCTCCACTCTAGGGTCACCATTGAAAGGGGGCGACCCCCTCTCTACTAAAATAATTATGTGTACCACCATTGTAAGGATAGAAATCTCGCGCTCTTCTCTAAGTCCTTTTGTGTAAAATAATTGTAACGGTCTTATGTTTATAATTCAAAATACTTGTGAGGGCGAATAACGAACGCTCAGGGGGAAGGCCTAAGAGAAAGGATCTTGGGAGAGAAGCAGTCTGTGTCTTGAGTTAGAGAAGAGAAGACACGTGAGAGGGTGTCGGGCGATAAAGGCCGGCACCTTCAAATTATATTAAAATATTCCTTAATATACCGATTTTATTTGTGAACTTTTACTGTGATTCGTGAGAGACAATATTAATTAATCGAAGCCCCATGTTATAGAAGAAGGGGTGATTAAGAAAGACTTGGCAATAAAAAGCCAGCTAATTATAATTCGATTAACCTGTCTCCATTACCATGACGATCATTCCTGAAATTGTACTGTTTATTATCATATAAAATCTTTGACAATTGCTTGTGCAACCAATAAATTAACTAGTTTAAGAAAAATAAAAAATAGGTATAATCATGCTTTATATTTCCTTTGTCCTAAATTAAATCAGTTAGCCTTTATATATATATATATATATTATATATATATAATATATATAAATATATATATAATATATATATATAATATAATATATATATATATATATATATATAATATATATATATATATATATAAATATATATATTATATATTTTATCTGATCACTATCTTGGTGGTTGCCTAGATAAGGGTAGGGAGAGTATCGGTAGGAAAGAGAACATAAGAGGAGAAATAGAAGTCATAAAGGTGGAAAAATTAGATGAGGCAATGTGTAGGAGGGAGTTTATAGGGGTATTGGAGGATAAGTGAGGGACGGAGAGGGACGGAAATTATGGAAGTGGAGGAGAGTGGACTGTAGATATTTAAAGAGACAATTTGTTGAAGAGGCCAGGAAGGATAGTATAGTGAGTGAAAAAAAGGTGGGAGGCAAGTAGAAGGAATAAAGGAAGTGATGGTGGAGTGAGGAGGTGAAAGAGTTGGTGAAAAAGAAAAAAGAGGTTTATGTGAAATGGTTGGGGAATAGGAGAGGGGAAAGCTGGGAGGAATATAGAAGGGTTAGAGTGGAAGCAAAGAGGGCAGTGGAGAGGGCGAAGAGAAATGCAAATAATGAATGGTGTAGAAAAGTGAAGAAAATTTTGAAACAGGGAGCAAGATATTCTGGAAAGAAGTAAATAAAAAAAGGAAAAAGATGGAGGGGTTAGGGGAGAGGGTTAAGGGAGGGGAAGGGGAATGGATAGGAGGGGAGGATAGAGTGAGGAAAAGATGGGGGGAATATTTTAGAGGATTATTGAATGAAATGGGTGGGAGAGATGAGGATGATTTACAAGAGGTGAGGGTGGGGGGGGAAGTGGGGCAGGAAGGGGTTTTGGAAATACAAATGGATGAAATTATTAGGGCGTTAACTAAAGGAAAAAAAGGAAAGTCCACAGGTCTAGATGGTGTGATATGGAAATGTTACAAATGGGAGGCAGAGGGGTGGAGGAAATGGCTGTAAGGTTATATAAATTATGTGAGAAGAGGGAGAGGTTCCCAGGATCTGGGAGATGGTTGTTTGTTCCCCTGGTATTAAAGGAAGGGATAGAAATGAGTTGTTGGGAATTATAGAGGAATTTTGTCTTTTTGAGTGTAGTAGGAAAAGTGTATGGGAGAATACTAATTGAAAGGGTGAGAGATTTAACGGAAGAGAGAGAATGGGGGAAGAACAAAGAGGATTTAGGGTGGGAAGGGGTTGTGTGGATCAAGTATTCACGATGAAGATGCTTGTGGAGAAAGGTATAGAAAGGAAAGGGAAAGTGTACGGGTGTTTTCTTGATCTGGAGAAAGCATATGATAGAGTGAAGAGGGGGGAATTATGAGGTGCTGGAGGAATTTGGAGTAGGGGGTAAATTAGGTAAAGGTATTAGGGCGCCTTTTATAGGAATAGCAGAATGTGTGTGAGAGTATTAGGGGGGAGAGTGAGATGTTGGGGTAAAGAGAGGGTTAAGATAGGGATGTGTACGTGGTTTTTCAATTTATTTATGGAGAGTGTCTGCAGAGAAATGATGGGAAGGGAGAGGGGTGGAATTGATGGATAGGGGTGATAGATGGGAAGTGAACACTGATACTATTTTGCGGATGATACTGGCCCATTAGTGCGAAGATCAGAAGGGCTGTCGTATTTGGTGAGGAGTTTGAGAAGGTGTGTGGTACAAAAGGGTCTTTAGGATAAAACCCAGGAAAACGAGTAAGTGGTTAGTGTTTGAGGAGGATGAAACAGATGAGGGGATGGGGTTAGTAGAGTAGGAGGTGTGTATTAGAAGAAGTAAAGGTTTTCAGATATTTAGGGATGGATTTGGGTAAGGAAGGAGGATGAAGGAAGAGATAGATCACAGAGTAGGAGAAGGAATGAGAGCATTGAGTGGTCTGAGGAAATTATGGAAAGGGGGGGATTTATATAAACTTAAGATAAGTTATGTTGAAAAAATATTGTGTTTCCTTGAAATGCAATGTTGTGAAACATGGGGGTTGAATGCTAGGTCCAAGAAGAAGCTGTGAAGTGTTTGAGATGAAAGGGTTGAGAGCGGTTTGTGGGGTTAGCAGAAGAGAGAAGAAAGGAATTGGTAAAGAAGAGAGATGTGATTGGAGAAATGGTTTGGTGAGAATAGCGGAGTAGGCAGAATTTTTTAAAGGGTTGGACATGCTGGAGAGAATGGAGGAACAGAGGGTGGTTAGGAGAGTTTGGGAGGCGGAGGGGATAGAAAGGAGAGGAAGGGGGAGACCAAGAAAGGTGGATGGATGGAATAAAGGAAATGCTGGAAGAGAGAGGGATGAGGGTGGAGGATGGTAGGGTGTTGGCGAGAGATAGAAAGGAATGGAGGAGGTGGGTGGGGCGAGATGAAAGGAAAAATGAATTAGGGAAGCTGCACGTACCACTACCTCGCTTAAGCGGGAATAATGTTTGTATAATAAAATAATAATAATAGATATATATATAATAATATATATATATATATATATAGTATATATATATATATAATATTATATATACATATATATATATATATATTATAGTATATATACTGTATAATATATATATATATATATATAATTATAATATAATATATATATATATATATATATATATATATATATAATATATTATATATATATATAATAATATATATATATAATATATATATATATATATATATATATATATATCGAACTATTTTGAATAATTTACAAGAAAAAAAATCTTGAAAAATAGAAAAAAGTATATAAAATAAAATGTTTTATAAAATTAATAGGCGTGCAAAAAAGTAATTAATAATAATAATAATGAATAATAATAATAATGAATAATAATAATAATATAATAATAATAATAATAATAATTAATAATAATATAATAATAAATAATGAAAAAAAATAATAATAATAATAATAATAATAATAATAATAAGCATAACAATAATAATAATAATAAAAAAATATAAATAAAATAATAATATAATATTAATTATAATAATAATAATGATAATTAATAAATGATAGATAATAATAATAATAATAATAAATAATAATAATAAATAATAATAATAATAATAATAATAATAATAATAATAATATAAATAAATAAATAATAAATAATAATAATAATAAAAAATAATAATTAATAATAATAATAAAATAATAAAAATCATAATTAATAATATAATTAAAGAGAGAAAGAAGAGAAGAAGAAAAGAAGAAGAAGAAGAAAGAAGAAGAAGAAGAAGAATAAAGAAGAAGAAGAAGAAAAGAAGAAGAAGAAGAAGAGAAGAAAAGAAGAAGAAGAAGAAAGAAGAAGAAGAAGAAGCAAGAAGAAGAAGAAGAAGAAGAAGAAGAAGAGAAGAAGAAGAAGAAGAAGAAGAAGAAGAAGAAGAAGAAAGAAGAAGAATAAAGAAGAAGAAAGAAGAAGGAGAAGAAGAAGAAAAGAAGAAGGAAGAAGAAGAAGAAAAGAAGAAAGAAGAAGAAGAGAAGAATGAAGAAGAAAGAAGAAGAAGAAGAAGAAGAAGAAGAAGAAGAAGAATAAGAACTACAGAACTACAGAACACCGACTAGCAAAGACTTACAGTCCACTCAGGCTATTCCTGTTTAGATTTTTGTTTAGTTAATTTGTTGATTGCTACTGTGTATAAAAACAAACCTCCTTTGTATTTTGAAATAAGTATATTATTTTTCCTATTTCTATTTAACATATGAGTCTGCTCACTTAGAGGAGTCTGCTATCTTAAGCAATACAAACATCATTGTTATTGTAATGTAAATTTATTGTATTGGATGTGTAATCTGTCAATAGCGACAATATGAGTTGCTAACTCAAACAAGTTTTTTCTGTTCCTAAGGCATGCAAAACATCATAGATAGGTGTTGATTTGTCCCTATTGTCAATGTGACCATATGAGTTTGTCACGTCAGGGAAATTTCTGTTTCAAGCGACAAACATCATAGTGGCTCAAGTGGCTGAAAAATTGGATTGATTTTTCGCTACTCGGTGGATCAATGAGATCACCCGTCTAAGAACAGATATGTTCTATGGGTGAACATCAAACCTATTTATTAACAGTTATTCAGATGTGATCGATTAGTCACCGTCTATAACAGATATGTTCCTAGCGAAAACATCAAAGCCTAATCAACTTGCAGTTATAGCGGAGTGATTAGATCACAGTCTTAAACAGATATTGTATATGCGGTAAACATCAAAGCCACTTACTACAGTTATTCATTACAGAAGAAGAACTACAGAAAAGGAAGAAAAAGAAGAAGAAGAAGAGAAGAAAGAAGAAGAAGAAGAAGAAGAAGAAGAAGAAGAAGAAAGAAGAAGTAAGAAGAAGAAGAAGAAGAGAAGAAGAAAGACGAAGAGAAGAAAGAAGAAGATAGAGAGAGGAAGAAGAAGGAAAGAGATAAATTTTATATTATAGCTTTGTATATAACAAAATTCTCTCTAGGACGCAAAGATTCTTATTTTATTTTTTGATGCGTATTCTGTCTGTCTGTCATTTAAACTTCCCCGAAAGTATTAAAATATGAAAATTATAAACTTTTAATTCTGTTTTCAAAATTCCTCAAAACTTTTGTAATGGTATTATTTGGCCCCATTTCTATACATACCTCTCTCCCCTACCTCTCTTTTTCTTCAGAAAAACTTTGATGCCTAACCTCTTTTTTTATCCCACACCAAAAAATATCCCACCCCCAAATGTGTTTTTATTTCATGGAATTCATTTTCGAAAATGGCCTGCAACCTTTATAAAGAAACAACTGCTTAACTCAGCAAATTATGAAAAGTTAAAATTAAAACTGTCAAAAAGAACCGTATTGTTTCTCTTTTTTGAAATTTCAAAATTAACGGTAGGAAAAAATCGTTTATTTAAGCGTGGAAAAGTTTCAAACTGTTTAACATGTTTCTTTGTTTATTGATGAATCTACAGATAATTCATCAGGACCAGCGTGTGCGTAATGTATGTGTGTGTTTGTGGTGTGTGTGCGTGGTGTATTAATTGTGCATCGTGTGTGTGGTGTGTGTGTGTTTACGCACGCGCAAGTTTGTGTTTCAGCTTTCATCTAATCTTTTGATATTTAATCTATTTTGTTTTATAACAAACAGGATATAAGATAGATAATTTGTAATTACTACTACTACTAAGAACCAACTACTACTACTACTACTACTACTACTACTACTACTACTTACTACTACTACATACTACTACTACTACTACTACTATTATTGCTAATAATCATAATAAAAATATCTAATAACAAAATAAATTATAACAATTAATAATATAATAAATTAGAAACAAAATTATAATAATAATAATAATAATAATAATAATAATAATAATAATAATAATAATAATAATAATAATAATAATAATAATAATAATAATAATAATAATAATAATAACTAATAATAAAATAATATAATAATATAATAATAATAGTGAATCAATAATAATAATAATAATATTAATAATAATAATAATATTAATAAATAATAATTAATAATAATACAAATGAATAAAAATATTAATTAACGATAAGGAAAATTTTTTTTATAATAAATAAAATAATAATATATATAACAAAGAAATATATTATAAAATATAAATAAATAATAAAATTAAATAATATAATCATAATGTGTATAATTGCAGAATAAATAATAAAAAGAGTAATGATAATAGCTAGAAAATAATAATAACAAAAAAATAATAATAATATTAATAATAAAAAAAATAAAAAAATTAAAAATAATAAAAGTTTCAAATTGAAGAAATTCCGCTTTCAATTTCCAATTTTTTTTCTTTATTTGAATTTTCGAGAAAATATATTTTGTTTTTGGAAGAAAATAAAATAAATTCTTTAATTATTTATTTATATATTATACCAAAATGTTAATTTTATTTTGCATTTTAATATTATTATTTATTTATTTATTTATTTATATTTTTATTTATTTGTTATTTATTTATTTATTATATTATTATTATATTATTATTATTATTATTGTTATTATTATTATTATTATTAATTATTATTATTATAATTTATTATATTATTATATATATTATTATTATTATTCTATATTATTATTATTATTATTATTAATATTAATTAATTTATTTATTATTATTATTATTATTATTATTATTATTATTATTATTATTATTATTATTATTATTATTATTATTATTATTATTATTATTATTATTATTAATTATTTATATTAATTATTATTATTAATATTATATTATATTATTATTTATTATTATTATTTTATTATTATTATTTATTATTATTATTTTATTATTAATTATTATACTATTATTATTATATTATTATTATTATATTATTATTATTATTTATTATTATATTATTATTATTCATTTTATGTATGATTATTATTAATTATTATTATTATCATTATATATTATTATTATTATTATTATATTATTATTATTATTATTATTATATTATTATTATTATTATTATATTAATTATTAATTATTATTATTTATATTATTATATTATTATTATTATATTATTATTATTAATTAATTATTATTATTATTATTTATTATTATTATTATTATATTATTCATTATATTATTATATATTAAATATTTATTTAATTTTTTTTCCTTTAAAAGCCAGTAAAATTGACTAAATCGTTGCTTATTATAATATATATATAGTTATTATATTATATATAATAAATATATATGATATAAATATAATATATTAGTATATATAATAATATTATATATTATATATATAATATATATTATATATATATATAATTACATATATATATATATATATTATATATATAATATATTAAATATATATAATATACTATATATATTATATATATAATATATATTATACTATATATAATATATATATATATAATATATATTAATATATACATATATATATATATATATATATATATATAATATATATATATATATTAAAATATAACTAAATATTTGTATATATATATATATATATATATGTATGTATAATGTCTTTGAATTGTGAACAATAGAAATATAAAAGGCATTCATGTCAAAAAGAAGACCTAATATAATTATAAATCTAATTTGGTAATCCTAGATCTTCATCACATAAGAGTTTGGGGGACTTGGTAGGGGGATAAATGTTTTGGGGGACTTGAAGGGGCTTAAATGTCATGGAGGGCTTAGCGGGGTTTGAATGTCGTGGGGAATTGGGGGGAAAGGTCCTTTAATATTCGGATTAATCAGGTAAATTCTAGGCTATTTTATTGAACAGGTACTAGGCATGCAAAAGTCATTCTGCATGCAACAATTACTAGTCTTAACACTTTACTGCCTGTATCATGCATTCAAAAATAAATATATATAAAATGATTACAAACTAATAATAAAGAAACAGAACACAAAATTGCAAGTGGCACAAAGGATATCTTATATGGTATTAAAATTCTTAAAATATCATTATTAAAAATTCATTCGAATACCTTCAAATCACTCATATGAACCACATCATAGATAAAACTATATATTTATAAACTATAATTCGCTCAGCATTAACAGTTGTTCTTATACGTTAGGTATGTTTTCTCACATTATCTAAAAATAATCAAACATCCAGCAGTTTTCGCAAGAACTAAGCCATTTAAACGGGTGAATATTTCCTATTATTGAGACAATAGAGACAGAAATAAAAAAGCTGCCTACTCCTTTTCCATAGCATGAACAACCAGATCTCCACTCGTTATACTCACGTGGTCAGCATCGTCCCCCTCATTTATCATTTATAATATATAACCAATTCTTGATGGTAAAAAAAAATATTTCACCAGCTATAAAATGTACCTGTTATCATTCTTCCATAATCAATACATTAGTTTTTTTTTTATATAATATTCCTTTTGTCTCCCCTATCATTAATATACTATTATTTTCATCATTCCCAATAACCTATCTTATATATATCTTTCCTACCTCAACTACCTACCCTACTCTACTTCACTTATTACTCCCTCAGTCGTATATATATAATATATACCTATATATTTATATATATCTACTATAATATTATTTATATATCCCCTGTGTGACTACATCCTATATATATCCCATTATTTATCATACTACTAACTATATAACCTATCCTATAATATAAAGCTATATATATATAGCCTAGTTTACTATATCATTATATATATATATTATAATAGACCAGATAATCCTCAACCACTATCCGCGATATATCTGACTCCGCTATTATAATAATAATAGATAATAATCTGAATCAATAAGATAGATAATAGCATGAATCATAAACATCAAAAATAGATTAAGAGAAATAAATAAATAAAAAAAAATCATTGAAATAAAAGATAAAATAACAATTAAATAATTATAATATTACAATAGGAAAATAATGGCTTATTTTAAAGCTGATAATATTATCTTTAAAGTTGATCTAAGAGAATATTAGAATAATTAAATTCCTTCTGCCAATATTCGTACATAACAAAAGATTTCATTATAATTTAATATATTTAATGTACTTCTTACAAACCTCTATTTCTTAGTGCCATTTTTATCACTATGTCTCACTACGTGAGTCTCAATCGAGGAGAGGGGATAAAATAATAAAATTGGTAGCTATGTTCATAATAATGTGTGCTTCCTTCTTTTAGAAAGTTGTGCACAATTTTGGGCTTTGGTAGGGGCGTCCAGTCTTCTCTATTTCATAAGCTCTTATACCGCGCAATTATAAGCCTTCTTACGTCTTTCCCTTCTACACGAGACCTTGGTCGTGTGCTGTAGTTACACTTTCTTTTAATGGTCTCCGCGCGCGAAAATATGAAAATCTTTTTAAAAAATCTACTTAATATATTTATTTGATTTTTAATTTATAATTACAAAAAATAAAACTCAGTATTGTTAACCACGTCTGATAAGAATTGTTCATATACTTGAATGGAATACTCAAAAATAGAAATAGCAATATGGTTTAATGATTAAGTTAGAAAAATGGCTATTTATGTTAAAAGGTGTATTAAACATCTAGAAAATAAATATTCAGTAATTTTTTCCTCCTTCAATCAAAAGAAGCATTACATTGCGGAAAGTTCAATTCATAATAGTGACCTGGACTAGTTGATTTTTTCATCAGAAAAATTTGTTTGGAATGAGGGAGGATACACATCTTTGATTTAATTCAATTTAATACATCACCGTCTATAGCAAAATGATCACGGAAACCGCACCTCACAGCGACTACTTGTAAAGTCCTACTATTTACTTCTCCAAATCACTCTCGGTAATCCCGTCCCGTGTGGATCGGTTCATGAGTACCGATTGAATTCATAAACAAGATCTTGAATGTCCTAACCAACACAACCATGCTCAACATGGTTATGCTAAGACATAGAGATAGTCACCTACACCCAGGTTAATCACGACTTGCGTCCATATGTCCCTACGGTCTGTCAAGAATTATCCTTCTAGGGGCCCTATAAAAAAGAAAAACTGCTATAAAAGAAAAAACATGACATCAACAATAATCGTCGGACTTATCGTAAACTTCTGCTTAGTTGATTCGACGCCCCCGCGTATGAAAAAATTAGCAATCACACTAATACAGCCCGACACATCTATTCTCAATGGCGATTTGACAATGTCTAAGAGTTTGAAATTGAATATTCAAAATGTAATCTCTAGGGATACCATATCTGAAATTTTCCTAATTTCTGATGCGAAATTCATTATTTCTGGCTCTCCTTAGACGAGACATCAGAACGTATAAAATCATTATCAGCAGTTATCTAACTTGTTTTATGTATAACTTACAAAAGAAACGAATGTAGAAAAAGATTCCTTGGTTTTACAGACGTAAGTCTTGACCGTTCGGCAGATGCTCTAGCTCTCAACATGCTTTTCGCTGCATAGAAAAATCATATTAAATTTGGTGAAAGTAAAGATTAATTTCTCAAACGCTATGATGGAACTGCTAACCATGTCAGATTCACCCATTCTTCATTCGTCTTACTAAAAAGTAAGTGTAAAGGAAAAGATTTTTGGTACATATTGTTGTTTCACCTCGTGTTGAATTTAGTTTGTATCTCAATGCATGTGGGGAAGTCATTAAGGAAACTGTAAGTTATTTTAAATTTTTGGTTTTTTTTTTAGTGAAGTTTTTTTTTTTTTTTCCCCCCGCTAAATCGGCCTAACAAGGACTATTTTCCTTCTCATTATGCATAGTTAAAAGCATTTTTCTCAAAAAAAAACCGCACAAAACAGATGGAAATTTACAGTTTCCTTGCTTAAGTTATTCATAATTGCTAATGAAAACTAAGATTCTTTATTGATGATGTTATTTGACTGGACATAATTACTGGGGATAATATGTATGAAGAAATGGGATGGAATACACTATCATTCCGCAAATTGGATTCAATCGCACACAATTAGGTGATTTTTTTAATTTTATTTCTTAACCTTGAAAGATTTAAAGTGAAATATTTTCGCCTTTACTGAGATTCAGTTCTAATTTAATAAAATCCTCCAATCAAAACAGTTTGGAATTATTATCTTGGTTGTGCCTAATGAAGTTACCAGCCTGAAAACTATCTTAAATTCGATTCTCGAGAATTATCAAACAAGATCATTGTTATAATTTAAAATATAATAATAGCAATGTTATTAATAGGAAATTTTTCCATCAGAAAAACATTCATTGTATTATTCATAGAAAATCTTATAAATAACAATCATTCAAACAGTTGTGAATTAACTAGTCAGATTTAAATCTCTGGAAGATCTTTTTTTCTAGAAGCGAGTTGAAACCCAGGGTCCATAATTTAAACAATACCAAAAGAATTTTCCTAACGAAACCTTCTCGGAGTCTCATACAGCCTAATTATAACCGGAAAGCCCATTTTCTGACACCAAATTTCGACTGCAGAAACGAATGTGGATATCGGTTTGGTCGTGTATCTTTCCGCATGATTCTTAGAAATAAACCAAGTATTAGGGGTCACAATAATAAATCACACTTTCCAGGAGACATCGAACTTTCTTATGAATTATGCCCTTGGGAATTTTTAAACTTTGCCAGCCTCATTGCCTACGATACCCATCTACCACCAGCAACAGTAGAATGAAAGACTTTCTCTGGGCATTATGCAAAAGAATTTAAAGTTATTTCAGAGGAATCACACACAACCGCGAACTCGATGCTCAAGTATTCTCCACATGATTTAATAGAATCAGGAACATCGGCTTCTTGTAAGTTAAGAATTCAGATTTTAAGATTTTTTATGAAGAATTATAAATAATTCATATAAAAGGAAAGGAGGATGGATATTATTATTTCAAATAAGGTAAGCTGACCACAGTTATAAGGTTCTTGATTATATCAGCTTATATTATATATTATTTATATTATTTATTATACTATGAATATTATATTATTCTTATTACTAGCCTATGATAATATATATTCCTCCTATACCCAGATTGTGTATATATATATATACTCTAGATATATATTTATATTACTATATATATATACATATATATATCTATATATATATACTTACCAATTCAAAATGTCCCCTTTTCCAGTCCTTGTTCTCCCCATATACCTTTATATGAATTGTATTATGATACAATATCAATAATATTATATACTAATATATATTCATACCTATAATAATAATAATAATATATATACTATATATATATCATATCATTACCTATCTTGTCTTTTATAACTATATTATATAAAAATAATATACTATATTATATACTCAATATATACTCCTACTCTCACACATACGGAACATATTGAGCATTATATATATACTACATAACTACGAATATAATAGAAGGCCTTATTTATATAGTTATTAAAATAAAAGTTCTACCACACCATGCTCTTCATAAATAGTTAATTTTCGTAGCTTTCGGTTCCTCTTAATTTTCCTGAACCCTCCTCAGACAGATTTTATTTGAAACAAATAAAAAAACATTAATTTAAAATTTTGTAAAGATTATGCTAAACCAGTTGAAAATAGTGAAACAAGTATGTCTTAAACTTTAAGGTAATTTTGCTTTTATATCTCTTTCGAAAATGGTGATGGTGGTATCAGAAGTGTTCGTTAAGCTCGTGGGATCTGAACGTTATAATTCTCCTTCTTTGCGCAAGGTCTAAAATTCACGCGCAAGGTTACTGGAGTAATAGACATAGTGGATCTCTAACACGGAGTTTAAGTTATGATGGGGTCTGTACTTTAAATCATGGGGCAACTTTATCTTATTATAGTTAATGTTGTGATTATGACTAGATTTCTCATGTGCAGGCCTGGAGCCAGAATCTTTGAACGAGTCGTATTTAAGATCGTTGTTTATGTTAGTATTGAGTTCTGTTAAAATTCTAACTTGTTTCTACCTATGTATAGTGACCGGGAGCATCTGGCATGGACAACGGGATTTGTATATCCCTGCACCTTGTGAGCCACTTGTTATTTCTCTGCTAAGTGAGTTGGAAGGTTTGAAGATTGCTTTTTGAGAGAGAGAGGTCTTCATGAGGAAGTTCAGTCTTCAATGATTGAAGTAAGTTTCTGAGGATATTGTTTTATGATGGTATGTGGAGAACTCGGGTAGATAGGTGAGAGTGCAGTGTGGTTCAGCACGGTGGTCTGGTTTGTAGAATTTATTTTCTTGCTGCTTCTTTTAAGGTGAACCTTCGGTAATGTAGCGTTGGATAAAGGATAACGTTCTGAACGGTACTGAAATGATGTATTTTAATTTATTATTGCAAGAAGAGCTTGGAGGATACACGATGAGTAGAGGGTGCTTCCCCCCCACCCCCTCCATAATAGGAAAGAGAGAGGAACTAGAATCATCAAGATTTAATATGTTTGAGAATGTGTGGAGTACCAATTGGATGGTATCAGAAGGGTTGTGAAGTAGTGTTTTACGATACAACGCTAAAGATAGGTGTAGGGCTGTTGTCGCAGCAGAGGAGGGGTATTCAGGAAAAGGTAGGGTCGTGATTGTGTAGCACGAGTTCTCCATTCGTTAAATTCTTTATATTAGTGGTGAATACAGAGCTTGATGTATGCCTGCAAGGGTATGAGTTCAGTTGGGTTTGCCTGTGTAGAGGCGAGCGAAGAATACCAAACATCCACCACCCCACCTCTCCCTTCCCCCCCACATAGCGAAGCATGTGGTGTTGGATAGAAGAGGGTTGTTAAGTATGAAAAAGTGTTCTAATAGGTTTCCACTATAATATGTTAACTTCAAGAATTGGGCGGAGAGGGGAGACTCTCCAGCTTTCCCTGCACTTTGGAGAATTCTGGTACTTTTCCTCGGGATCTTGTGTTCAATGGTGAGTAAAAATTCGTTGTTTGAAGACGAGGGAAGAGCTTACCTCCTAAGGTTTTACTGTTTGTTTTCCCACGTTAAAAGAATCTTTCTAATAGACCGCACCATAAGTAACAATAGGCACGGAAAACTCGAGATGAATACGGGCAGTACAACCGTCACAAGCCTGAGAAACGTGACTTTTATGCAGCCGACAAAACGAGAATCGCCTTCTTACAA
Source organism: Trachelipus rathkii (assembly GCA_015478945.1). Lineage (NCBI taxonomy): Eukaryota > Metazoa > Arthropoda > Malacostraca > Isopoda > Trachelipodidae > Trachelipus > Trachelipus rathkii. Next base: position 28,604 of record JABUQX010019299.1, read on the forward strand.
AACAGATGCGGAGCCTCAAAAATCAAAAGCCTCACGGCTAAATTCTACGCTAGCCTTTAAGTAAAATAGCTTCCTATGGCAAGGTGTCAGACAAGATTTATAAAAAAAGTACGAAAAATATCATTGCCGGCGTATCTAGGATTTGGTGAATCAACTTTCCCTACTATATTATTATATATACTATATACTATATATATATATATATATACTATAGTTTTATATTATATTATTTTATCAATTAATAATATACAATATATACAAAATATCAAATAATATATACAAATAAATAAATAAATATATACTAAGAAACTGATTCGGAGTAGGGTATACGGGTAGGTACTAGCCTAGTATAGTAGGTAGTATGGAGTTAGTAGTAGTGGTCCAGCGTTTCGATTGATCCGTCATACTGTATCTTACAATAAACCCTATTCAATGTCCTACACCGTAAAACGGGATGATGACTTGGTTTGGAATCGCGTAAAGAGTCTAGTGCCTGAAACGGTGTTTAAAAACAACACAAAACCGCGATTTTAAAAAGGTTGTGCGTTATGGCTAGACGACAATCTTTGAAACTTATTTTTAGTAACGTAAGCCTACGGCTTGCCTTTCAATAATGGGTGGTGTTTAATAACCTAAAGAAGTACGCAATTTTTGTTATCCCACCCCTCCGATGCAGGAGTCGGGTGCTCTCGCCTCGGGGATACGTACGGGGTAGGAATTTTATTCCTCCCCCTCCTCCCGGGGAAGGGTCTCCGGAGACCCCCGCTCTTTGGTTATTTGGGTGTCGCCGGGTGTCTCCTCCGCCCTCCCACTACGCGAGTCAATGGAAAACTCCCCACGTCATGTTCCCGTCGGTAGCTCTGAGACCTCAAGTTGTGGCCGTGTATTTTATATTATAGATAACTTATATATCATACTCCTACTTAATATACCTATTACGTACTACCTACTATCATACTACATATCCTCCCTATACTACTGACTATAGCCTATACTATCCTAATATATAGTATACCTCAGTACTATACCTACATCCTTATTACCCGATTCATCCTTACTATACCGATTCACTTACTTTATCCGGTACTATCTCTTCATATTTTTAATTTTTCTGCGAGAAAGCAGATGCTTTGGGATTCAAGCACTTGTTCATACGATCCTCTTTCTTCGACAGTTTACTATAAATCTCAAGACGTTGAACACCGCCTTTGGTCCTCTAAAGTGCTATGGCGTCAAATAATGTTCCATTTCATCTTACTTTATTTATCTTTATTTTTAATCGGAAAATGACTGTTGTCTTCATCTTTCCAATTCCTCCCCTCCCTACATATGGGAGTTGTGTATCCTTGTGAAAATGGTATTTCTTTCTTCTTTTTTTTCCTCTTGTCTTTGGATTATCACCCCTCCATGTTCTTTTATACCCATACCGAACATTTGTCTGTCAGTTTTTTTTAATTTCTACGGAGTCCTGGAACGAGATCACTTTTTGTTCGTTTTTTTTTCCTTTTTACGGCCTTCCTCTCTCTTGTCCCCTCCTACCTCTCTCCTCTTCCTGTCCCTCTCTTCCTCGTCTTTCGGGATCTGACCGTCAGCGTCTGACATTACCGTCCCTTGATCCTCTGGCTTCTTTATTATCCTCACGCTTTTCAGGTTCATCTTTTTCAAACTTGTCGTCTCTCTCCTTCGACCCAGTTTGGCGATTCATCCCCGTCATATGTATTTAACACACTAAGCTCACACTTCTAACAAGGAATATCAATTTTTAGATCTGGGCGTAAAATGTAAGGGTTCCTGAAACTTATTAAATAAGTATGTTGTTAAAGAAATACAATGAGAAATAATTTTGAACTGAACATGAAACGAAAATTAAGATGAAAAATTCCTATCGAATAAATCGTGCGAATGCTCTAAAGAACAGTTCAGGTTATAGAGCGGGGGGTCATAAGTAAGTCTGTTGCTAAAGGGGTCTGTTTAAAGGGGTTTTAATAGCAAATCTCCATTTCTCGGGCAATAAAATGATAAATTATATTATATTATATATTTATATATAATCACTCAACCTTTCCTCTAATAATATAGAATAATATAATTATATAACCTATCTACTAATATATATATATATATATAATATATTAATATATTTATTATATTATTATATATAATTACTATATATATAATATATTTAAATAATACAACGGCTAACAAATAGGGGGCTCGCAGCCGACGGGGAAACATAAAGGGGGAGATAGTTTTCCATACCATGCTAGGGGAAGGGGCGGAAGGAATCCCCCAGCGAAACCCAAAGATACCTAAAGTAGCGGGGGTTCCGGAGACCCCTCCTCGTGAGGGGGTACATATAATAGTCCTACCCTGTAGTTCGCCCGGAAGGCCGAGAGAACCCCGACTTCTGCCATCGGGGTGGTATACCCCTTTGGGTATTCTTTAGTTTTAAACACACCCATTCAATTTAAGGGCAACGTAAGGTTACGTTATTAAAAGTCAGTTTAAAATTATTACCTCTACCATTTACTTAACCTTTCTTTAAAAAATCGCTCCTTCCTATTTGATTTTGTTTTAACTAGTTTTTCTTCAGGGATCTACTCTTACGCTGTATTCTCTACACAAAATGTATTCCCGTCCCCTCTTTCTAACTCGGCTACTCTTGCATTAAATGTTTTTTCTAAGATATCCCTATGCCATCCCGGATCCTATCTGACTAACGGCTGAAATCCTATTATCCTATTATATTTATATATATTTCCCTCAACTCTTCATAAAATTCAGGGGATGGTTTGGGTATTATTATATATATATATAATATTATTACTATTTATTTAATTATTCTATATATATAATATAATTATTTATATATTTATATAATCTTATTTTTATATAATAATATATAATATAATATTATTTATTATAATTTAATATATATATAAGGCCAATTCTCTTTAGTAGCAGCAATTTGATATTTTTTCGGGGGCTCACTCTGTATTTTATATTAATTTTCTGAAAGCATTCCTTCTAAACTCTCTTTTAACCCTCTTTTTCGAACGCTACGCTCTAACATAGCGGGGTTCGAGGCCTCCCTTTTCTCATGGACTTTTGGAGTCCCCGGGAATCTTTTTCTCTTCCCGGCTAGACCACGCCGCACCCAATTTGCCTCTCCCCCTGCACTTCCCCTCACACCCATCCCACTTTCTCAGCATCTTGACGTTACTAACTCCATCTTTTCACGTGCGTTGGTCGGCCCGGTTACACTTTATAACCATCCATCTCTATTGAAAAGATTACATTTAACGAAAAACACATTACCTAAATCGGTAAGCATTTTACCCCTTTCCATCTCTCTTCCACAACAACTCATTTTACTTCACCCTTGATACACAATTTCTCTTCCATTTTTTAACAACACTTACTACACAAATTCTGGTCTAAGGCCATGGGAGTCCTTTAGGTCCAACTCTTAGTAACATATTTATGGTACTATTAGAACATTTTTCATACTTAAAAACCGTCTTGAAACCAAGGACCTTGTTTTCTGCTCTATCATATAACCTCTACTCCTCACTCCTTAACCCAAGGACCTCCTCACCCAAGGACCTCTACTCCTCAATCCCAAATCCAGGACCTCTGACCATAAGACCTCTCAATGGATCTCTTCCTAACACATCACACCCCTACCTTTCCTTGATACCGTCCTCTCTTGGAACAGCCCTACCCTACTCCTTAGCGTTTATCGTAAACCTTACTTCCAACCCTTCTTCCATCCATTCGGTACTCCCACAACATCTCTCACCATACTCTAATCTGCTGTTTATCCTCTTCTTCCTAAAGACGCCTCTACTCATCTGTCCTCTCCACTCTTTCTTCATAATGAAATTCAAATACAATTCTCAAGTAGCGCAAGAAACGTTACATTATCCGGCCTTAATTTTCGCAAATTAGTTCACTTCAAAAAGGCGATTAAAAAATATGAAATTCTACATACCCAAACAGACCTTTTACGGGGCGCCACACACACCACCTTCCCCTCCCCACCTCATCTACCCATTCCTCACCCATACCAACATCAAACACCCATCCCTCCCAAAAACTTTACTTCATCATTAAGATTTCTATTATCTTGCCTTAAGACCTCTTTCTCTTCAAAAGCTCTTCGAAACCTCAACTCACTACTAAATAACATCTCACAATGCGATATACAAAATCCCTTGTCCATCAATGCCCCTCACATTACATATGTGAAACAAATGATTTTAAGAAGACCATCAACATAAACACGATCTTAAATACGACTCTCAATTCTGCTCTTACCTCACATAGATCTAGTCCCTCAATCCACAACATTTTTAACATAAAAGATCATGCTCGCATATAAGGTATAGAACCCCACCAAACGTAAACCGTAGAATCACTATTGCATACAGAAGCCTTCCTAATTTAACATTGCAAAAAGGGAATATACGTGCTCTCAATTCGCACACATCTTAACAACATTCTTACCACTACACACCCTTTTTCAAAAATATAAAAAGAAATTAATTTATTTCAAATTTAATATTACTACTTTCTCTTTACTGGTTTTTTTCATAATTATTAAATCTTTTAATTAATTTTTTATCTTAGCTCCTTCAATCATAAAAGATCTCGTTGAGGAGGGCTCCAGGATATAATTAAAGGCTGCGAAAAGTCTTTACGCAAATCTACAACATCTTAATGAACGCTGGATATGTAAGAAACTTTATACAAATAAAATAATAATTTAATGCCTTTCTATCTAATTATATATATACTATAATATAACCCTCGAAAGTACATCCCTATATATATATGTATAATACTATATAAATATTATATTCTATAATTATAAGTAATATATTTATATATAGGTACTTATATATATATATAATTATGATTATATATATTATATATATATTCACTATTATACTTCACCCCCTCCACATACATATATTATACTATATATATATATAATATATATATATATTTTATAAAATGTTATAAGGGCACACTTTCTTTTAACTTAATATTTAATGATTGGGATATAGGAGGGTATATATATATATAAATATATTCATATAATTATATTATTATATAATATAATATTCATAATATATATATAATATTATATTAATCTCTACTTATATATATTAATAAATATTATCATTACTATTATATAAAGATTAAAATTATGTACTTACCTTATTTGATATATATAATCCATCTCCTTTCTTTTTTTATGAATTCATTTATAATTCTTCATAAAAATCTTCTGAATTTCTACTTCAAGAGAGGTTTCCATTTCTATTACATCAAATTGAATAAACTGACAATCGAGTTTCGGCTTGTTGTATCTCTGAAATACTTTAATCTTTTCAATGCAGAAAGCTTCTTTCTACTGTTTGCTGTGTAGAGTGTTCGTCAGCAATGAGTCTGGCAAAGCTTTAAATAATTCAAGCATAACTTCATCAAAGTTCATTGTCTTGGAAGTTTTTTATTCAAATTTAACATACTTTTATTTCTAAATCATCCGAAGAACACACAACTATCAATTCGTTCTGCAGTCGAATTTTTGTCAAAATGGCTTCGTAAATTAGGCTTAGAGACTCGAAAGGTTATCTAGGAAAATCTTTTGCGTATTGTTTAAAATATGATTAGGACTGTTTAATAGTTCTATAAAAAAAGACTTCCAGAGATTTAAATCTGACTCTTTAGTTGATTCACAACTGTTGAATGATGTTATTAAATCATACGATTTCTATAGTAATCAATGAATGTTTTTTCTGATGCGAAAATTCCTTTAACATTGTCATATATTTTAAAGAAAATATCTTGTTTTTCCTCAATCAATTTAGTAGTTTTCCTAACTTATTAGCACAACAAGTAATATCCAAACTTTTTTTTGACTTGAAGAATTAAATACAAACATCAGTAAAGGAATATATTTCACTAAATGCTTCAAGTAGAAAATAAATTTAAAAATCCCCTAATTTGTGCCTTGAATCCAATTGCGGAATTGATAGTTATCCATCCCATTTTCTCTTACATTATCAATTATTCATCAAATACTCGCCAATAGACTATTTTCTTAGGCACATATGACTAAAGCGAGAACTGTAATTCATCTAGTTGGTGCGGCTTTTTGGAAAAAATTCTTTTAACTATTATCAAGTGCCACTTGTCTTTTAGGCGATTTTAGCGAAATAAACTTCCTGGAAACCACTTTAAACCGTGAAAAATAACTTAACCGCCTTACATACTTTCCCCACATGCTTGAGATAAAACTAAATTCAACACAATGTGCACAACAATGTACAAAAACTTTTCCTTTACCTTACTTTGTAAACGATGAAGATGGTCTGACATGGTAGCAGTTCCATCATAGGTTTGAGAAATTAAATTTACTATTCACCTTAATTTTTCCTATGCAGCGAAAAGCAGTTGAGCCTAAAGCATCTGCCGACGGTCCAGACTACGTCCTGTAAAACCAAGGGAAATCTTTCTACTATTCGTTTTCTTTTGTAAGGTAGTCAACGTAGACTTAACTGTGAAATATTTTATTACGTCTGATTCTCGTCTAAAGAGAATTGGCAATGAATTTTTGCATCAGAAATTCAGATGATTCCTCAAGGAATTACATTTTGAATTGATTCAAAATTAAATCATTTTGAATTCTGTTCGAAACTCCAGAGAAAAATTGTCGCGTTTGATAGGTGATTTGCTAATTTTTCATCATACCGGCTCATCAACTGCAGAAGTTTTACATAATTTCCACGATTATTTGATTCATTTGTTTCATTATGGCCCCTAAAAGAAAATTCTTTGCCAGCCTAGGAATATGACCGCATATCTTTAACCGTGAGGAATTTCTCTATTTTGCACCATTTCATCTGTGTTGGTTGGACATCAAAATCTTTTTGTTCATCTATCATAACATCCACACGGACATTACCGATGATTTGAGGAATAATATGACTTTAAATGTCGCTGTGATCTTTCGTGCTTTTGCATGCTGATGTATAAAAATATTAAAACAGTGGTACCTCCTCAATTCAAACAGATTTTCTTGATGAAAAAATCAAAACAAGGCCAACAAAAAGGTTATTTATTTTGAAAAACTCCCTTGAATTATAAATTTTTTATAATGGCATTCTTGAAAATGTCTTACAAAATTATTTTCCTTTGGATTTTAGGTCTGGTAATGATGGAGTTATTTTCCGTTTTCTAAATAAATAATTTTGTTCTTCATAACTTCTCATATAAATCTCGTTTTTAAAAGATCTTCAATAACACATTCTGCAGCATCTATTGCTCTTAGGTATTTTACAATGCACACTATAACTTCTTAAGGAAAAGATTTCGTAAAACTTTAAAAAATTTCGAGACCATAAAAAAATGTAACTAAGCACACCAAGCTCTGAAGAAGACTACTAGCTAATGATGTTGATTTTGATATAATAATTTTAAAAGTGTCTTCATGTTGTCATTTCATTCACATGAAAGGTATTACCTATTATTGCAGAATTAATATTATTTTGCCATTTTGCCATTTCAAACTCACTTTCGATGAGTCAATGAACGATTTTTTTGATTTGCAAGTGATGTTAAAAGCTGTCATTATGATCATCAATATCAATGTAAGCAACCAAATAGAAAATAGAAACAGTATTTTTTTTGAAGATCACGGAACGTTTAGAAGATCTTAGCACAAAAGTTTACACCATACGGAGTTTTGCTAATTATTATTATAAAGGAGGGGAAATTTTATAGAATTTCACCCTAGAAGTAGAAACCGTTAACTTTGTAACACCAACCACCACGATTCTAATGCTGCAGCATGGAATCAAGCAATTCTGCCTTACAGTATTTTGGATAAATTTGGATATATGTGCACAAGGTGGAAAAAACCATGTTTGTATTTTAAAAATAAAAACCATTTCCTTTTTCATAAAAAAAAACAATGAAATCCACGTTATATTTCGTTTATTTATTTATTTATTTATTTTTTTACCTTTGAAATCAATATTTATTTATTTTTTATTATTATGATATGGTATTTACATCATTTAGATTAATATTTTAATAAGTTTTTGAACCAAATATTAAGTAAATATATAAATAGGAATAAAATATTAAACACTCAAAATTAACAAATTAATTTTAAACAGACATTTTTCACTTTTCTCAAAATCATATTTGGGATTACTTTCAATGATATATATATATATATATATATATATATATATATATATATATATATATATATATATTATATATATATATATATATAAATATATATATATATATTATATTTATAATATATATTATATATATATAGTATATATATATATATATATTATATATATATATGATATATATATAGATTATATATATATATATATATATTATATATATATATATATATATATATATATATATATATTCCATTCTCAATACCTTAAACTAAAAATGATAAATCTTGGCTTATCAGATATTATAGTTGTCTTCAAATCCAGAAACTCGTGCTTTTTACACATTCCATCTCGGAATGACATAAAATCAGTTCTTCAAGACCCTAAAAACTTTTCATCATGCAAAATGCAACAATCTTTATGGTTCCTCTACCTGAACTCTTTGATATTTTGCAATTTTAAAATGTCAAATCCAACTTTGCTTCTTCCTTTCTCCCCCCTCTTGTATCTCAGTCGGTAATACTGCTGTCTTAACTTTTGCTAAAGCTGAAATGTTTGCTCAAACTTTTCCCTCTAATTCCACACTAGACAGTTCCAGAGATATTTCTCCTCTCTTCCTCCTTTTAACTAATTAAAAGGTTATTTCTGCACTCTCTGAGCTTAGCACTAAGAAAGCGGAGAGTGCTGAAATTATCCCTTCAGTGGTCCTCAAAACTTATTCTTCTGAGTTTGCACCATGCGTTTCTAGACTGTTTCCTCATTGCCTATCAGCTTCTACCTTACCCTCTTGTTGGAAGAGTGTATTCATTCAGCATTTCAGCATATGCTGAAGAAGCGGGACCTCAGTCAACGATCCAACTATAGTCCTATCGTTTTAACCTTTGCTATTACTGAAGTTTCTGAATTTATTCTTAACAAAAAGATTTAGAAACATCTTAAATCTTCTAATCTTATCTCTGATTGTCAGTGTGGCTTCTGTAAGAACCATTCGACTGGTGATCTTTCCTTTCTCTCCCAACCTTGGTCCTCTGCTCTTCCGCATTTCAGTGAATCTTTTTCTGTGGCGCTAGACATTTCAAAAACTTTCGATAAGCTCTGATACAAAGCTTTAATTTCTTCAGTTCCATGACTATTGTTGATAACCACATTATATTCTTTAAATCTATCCATAATGGTGTTCCTCAGAATTCTGTTCTATCCTACCTTTTTTTCTATTTTGCGTCATTGATCTATCTGTTACTGTGTCTCCTCTCCACTCTTAGACTAACAATTCCACTACTCATCATTACCCTTTCCAATTTAAAAGACGATTCATTCAACAGAAAATAAATGATGTTAGGAGGGTAGCCTTGAAGCAACAAACCTCTGATCTTTCTCGTACTTCTAATTGGGTTAAAGAAAACGTGATTGTTTCCAAAGTCTGAATAACTCTGCTTCTCATCTATCTACTCGACATAATCTTCCAAATAAATATAATATCTGCTTTGAAAACGCAGCTCTAGCCTTCTTCAGTTCTTAATATTCTAGATATTTTCGTTTCTCGTGATCTTTCTTAGAAAGATCACACTATATTCTTTCTAACAAGTTTGTGGAAAATTGGGTGTTTCAAGACTTCCTCGGAACTTCTAACCACCCCAGTTGCTAGCTCTGCATAGGGCCACTGATCGCCATTGTATAGAGTATGAATCCCATATCTGGAATGGTTCCACAAATATTGCTCTCCTTGATAAAGTGTAGTCTAGGTAGGGCTTGTCCACTCCTTAACTCTCCTACTCTCCTTTTCTCTCCTACTCTCACTAACTCCCTCTCCAATCTTTCTGTTGCAACGCTCTCCTTATTTTATTGATACTACAATTTATTGAATTTATATTGCTCTTTTAAATTTTACAGTCATGTGCCTCCTTCTTTGAGGAGAGTAACTGCGCCTAGTATTTCAGACAGTCTCATCCTTTCTTTGTAGATCTCTCTGACCCAGACTTGACTGCTATGCTCAATCTTACATGAATTCCAATGGTAAAGTCTGGAAAACACTCCATTTATCTAATTTTATAACTACTTTTGATTTGCACAGTTTCAAGTGCTGCGTATCGGAACATGTCAGGTTTTAATTTGGCCCTGGCTCATATATATAATATATATTATAATATATATATATATATATATATATATATATAGTATATATATGTAATATATAATATATTATAATAATATATATTATTATAATATATATATATATATATATTATATATATGAGCATAACAATCTCTTGCATGCTATTAACAGAATGTTTTTTAAATCAGCAATTTGAATTTATGGGTAAATATAAATGATTAATGTGGGATGAAATTTGTAGATAATGAAGGTTAGATTGGTTGTATAATTGTTGGTATCATTCCTTTATTTTCTTAGTTTGATTTCTCTTGATTCGATTCTGGTGAACGAGAGTGAAGGGTTCCGCTAACAAAGCCCTAACCTACACATTTCAATAATTAATCATTAATTATTTAATTTTCGCTAAATTTATTATATTTTAATAATTTCATATATTACAAATATGTTTTTATTCACAACAATTTTTATCACTTTTTTTTATTTGAAAAAGCAAAATAAACATCAAAATCCTAAAAACAAAACAAAAAAAACTAGTTTTTTTTTTTTTAACTTGGATTAAACAAAAAAAAAATCAAGTGGTTTAAACGAAACAACCCTGTCAGCGCAGTATCCTTCATTTCTTGTTATAACAGATGTGGATGTGATGAGAAGATTGGGAGATATTTTTGAGATCTTGTGATTGTGTTGAATGATTTACTCGTATAATGAGGAAGTAACTACTTCATCTACAGAGGCAAGTAATATAATTCAGGAACATGGAGAACCTAAAACTTCTTTCCTTAGGGCGCTTGTTTTAAAACTGAGGGAAGAATATATATATATATTATATATATATATATATAATAGTATAATTATATATACTATATATATAATATATATAATATAATATCTATATATATAATATATTAGAGAAGATATTATATATAATATATATATAGTATATAATATATTATTGCCAAAAACCCATTTTCTTTGGATACCTTTCCAATGGGTGTCAAGCAAAAAGTGACCAATTGCTGACAAGATATAATTGGTTCTCCCAAAATAATTGGGACTGACCAGAAATCAATAGATATTTCCATTCTTCCTTAGTCAAAATATATATAATATAATATATATTATATATATATATAATATATATATATTATTATATAAATATAATATATATATATATTAATATATATAATACTAATATATATTATTTATATATTTTATATATATATATATATATATAATAAATAGCATATTATGGACATTTATAAGTGGTTTGGACTCAGTTAATATTAGTTAGGTTTAATTTTAGTTGTTAAGCTTAGTTAGTTAGGTTAGGTTAGGTTAGTTACCCAAAATAATTAATGTATTTGCCCATTAATAAAAATAACGAAAATGAAATTATTGATTTGCGCTCCTGAGTCAACCACTTATAATAGCATAAATATATATATATTATATATATATATAATATATATATAATATATTAATATAATATAATATATAATTATATTATATATAATATAATATATATATATATATATATATATTATATATATATATAATATGGAACCTGTTATGTTTTTAGACTCCGTCAGTTTTGATTTTTTTATTCGTTTTTTTTTATATATTTCTAGTATATGTCTAACAGTCATATTAGGGGGGTGAAAAACATTGATTCAAAAAATATATGGACCAGATACGTTTTACGATCTCCGTCAGTATTTAATTTTTTTTTTTTTTTATAACTTTAAAGGACACAAAATAGGGTAAACCGCAAAGAGGCAGGAGTCGGGCGGTCTCTCGGCCTTCCGGGGACGAGGGTAGGACTATTTCCCCCTCCGGGGAGGGTCTCCGGAACCCCCGTCTTTGGTATTTGGGTGTCGCGACGGTTCCTCCGCCCCTCCCCTTACGGGGGTATGGAAAACGCCCCCCCCTCTGTTCCCCCGTCGGCTCGAGCCCCCTAATTATTTTTTTTATTTTTTTTAATTTTTTTTATTATATCTTCTTTTTATAATTTTGTATTAAGCTTTACACGCTGATTCTAAATATGTAATTGGTTTTTCGTAAGTGTCGTAATACTATTCGCAGATATTGTTTTTTTCTTTTTACATTTTTGTAATATAATATATTACGCTGATTTCATATATGTAATTGGTTTTTTCTGTAAGTGTCGTACTTTTTGATGATATTTCATTTTTTTTAAAAATTTTTATTGATATAAATGTGAATTTTTAAAATAATTATTTAAAATATTTCGAACTTTTGTATCATGTCCGTCACCCACTGAAATTCATTGGTAGTATCATATACTAGCAATATTGTTAAAAAAAACAAAAAAAAGATAATCAAAACTGACGGAAGTCTTAAAACATAACAGTATAGGCCTAAATATATACTGTTATTATCCTGATCTGCTTACTCCCGATTAACTGCACATAATATATATAATTATATACATAATTACGTGATACGAATGTTTTAGTACATATATTCACTATATATATCATTATTAATATATATATCTAATATTCGAGCTACAATTTACCAATATTATATTAATATATCATATATTAATATGAATATGCCTAGCCATTACACACATGGAATATTAACTAATATAATACTAAACTCACATTATTTCAAACCGCAACAGTAACATTAGCCACCACATAATCTAGCAATCATGCCGATTACAACTAAAAGTCTTCATACATCAAATATATATATATGGATTATAAATAACATAAGATTATACTATGACAAACTAGACTACCCTTTATTGTATTTATAGATGGGCTCCCAATATATATGCAAGAAGTTAGTTACTCATATATATATATAGTATATTATAGATACTTAATTTCATTACACAATAATATTGATCATATATACCTTCATCCATTGTAGCTTTTACAAATATAATTAAAATTAATATATATATATGCTGGTAGCTGGTTCCATATAGATACCGTTACTCTAATTATATATATATGCTCAATACCAAATTTTAGGCATAAATCACTTATTTAATATACCTATATCTATATTATATATAATATTATCAGAGCTATTAATAATATATTATATAATATATATTATATAATATATAGTATATATTATATTATATATATATATATATAATATTTAATTAATGTATATATATATAATATATATTATAATATATATATATATATTATATATATAAACTTTAAATTTCCTGACTTTATAAATCTTATTACCTATATATAATAAAAAGATATATTTTCAACGGGTCACTTGAGTGCACATCACCTAAATGGAAATATAGTTATAAAATATCAAGAACCTCCATAGGTTGAATTTCTCAACAGTAACTCGCACTTCATTATCCAACCCTACTCTCCCTGAGAAATTCAAATCACTTTTTGATTACAATTTGTATACGTCAGTAAGCGTTCGAACGATAATGTAGCTATTGAAAATCCGATATGTCGTGACCGATTAGTCTCAAATAACTGAGAAATCTAATTAGGACTAAATGCAAATAATCTTTCAAAGCAATTTGACCATATAACAAAGAATCAATTAAACATATA
>JABUQX010019299.1:47500-53491 GCA_015478945.1 Trachelipus rathkii
ATTTTCCCAAAATAAATTCTGAAAAAAAGACTTTCTTTGAACTTATTATCAATATTTAATATTGAGGGCTACCGAGATGATAAATTGTTTTCACGGCTCCGGCTCCGGCTCCGACTCCGGCTCCGGCTCCGGCTCCGGCTCCGGCTCCGGCTCTGGCTCCGGCTCCGGCTCCGGCTGCGGCTCCGGCTCCGGCTCCGGCTCCGGCTCCGGCTCCATCATTTTAAAATACCCGACTCGGACTTCGATGTCGCCTCCGGCTTCAGCTCTGCCTAAAAAGAATATTGCCTCCTTCAGTCCCAGATCCACCCAAAGATTTGCGGCTCCGACGTGGCGGTCCTCTAGATATTAATTTATTTTAATGTCATAACTGGTCTTGAAAATGATCAAGGCCTACGTGAAACCTCCTAAAATTAAAGAAAACCAGATTTAATTCTAAATTAAAGTCCGACCTGTCCTGTTTCGTAGTGTTTAAAAATAAATCAAAAAAAGAGATAATAGAAAGTAGAAGAATGTCCCAAACTTTATCAGTGAATTATAAAAAAACAAAAACAAACAAATAAAAGAATAATTGTAGCCATTGAGTATGGACAGAGAAATGATGAGACTGTGCATGAAAAGACGAGTTAAACAAGCCTTCTTCAAAGGAGAAAGCATGCGTCGAGTTCAGAAGAGCAATCTTCGTTTTAATGGCAATAGTATAAGGTGAGCGAGGAAACATTTCGATAACAAGAAAGAATTTGAAGAAGAATTAGAGCAGAAGAGTTTGCAAGGCGAAAAGCCCTAGACTCCACCCTATTAAGAGTTGCATGAACCATTCCAGACATGAGTTGCATACTCCATACGAGAACTAACCACATCCTTATGCACTGCAAGCAATTGGGATAGTTTTAAAGAGGCCTCAGGACAACAAACATTTTAAGAGCTTTTTTGGCAATGAAAATAATGTGATCCTTCCAGGAAAAATAACTAAAAAGGAAAAAGGGTTTGAGCTTTTATCAGACTCAATAGAAAGCTTCAATAGAGTCTGACACAAACCATTGTCGAATCAAAATGCCGAAGAGCAGAGGACTAAAAAGGAAGAGGAAAGATTCACTAAAGAGGATGGGAAAGATTCGCTGAAAAGGAAGGGGGAAGATTCACTAAAAAGATTGGGGAAAGATGCAATAAAAAGGTTGGGGAAAGATTCACTGAAAATAATGGGAAAGTTTCACTAAAGAGGATGGGAAAAATTCACTGAAAAATAAGGAGAAAAATTCACTAAAAAGGATGGGGAAAGATTCACTGAAAACGAAGGGGAAAGATTCACTAAAAAGGTTGGGGAAAGATTCGCTGAAAAGGAATGGGAAAGATTCACTAAAGAGGATGGGAAAGATTCACTGAAAAGGAAGTAGAAAAATTCACTAAAAAGGATTGGGAAAGATTCACTGAAAAGGAAGGGGAAAGATTCACTAAAAAATTGGGAAAAGATTCGCTGAAAAGATTAAAGTGGATGGTAAAGATTCACAGAAAAGGAAGGGGAAAGATTCACTAAAAAGGATGGGGAAAGATTCACTGAAAAGGAAGGAGAAAGATTCACTAAAAAAGGATGGGGAAAGATTCACTGAAAAGGAAGGGGAAAGATTCACTAAAAAGGTTGGGGAAAGATTCACTGAAAAGGAAGAAGAAAGATTCACTAAAAAAAGGATGGGGAAAGATTCACTGAAAAGGAATGGAAAAGATTCACTAAAGAGGATGGGAAAGATTCACTGAAATGGAAGGGGAAAGATTCACTAAAAATGATGGGGAAAGATTCACTGAAAAGGAAGGAGAAAGATTCACTGAAAAAGGATGGGGAAAGATGCACTGAAAAGGAAGGGGGAAAGATTCACTAAAAAAGGATCGGGAGAGATTCACTGAAAACGAAGGGAAAATATTCACTGAGAAGGAATGGGAAATAATCACTAAAGAGGATGGGGAAAGATTCGCTGAAAAGGAAGGGAAAAGATTCACTCAAAAGGATGGGGAAAGATACACTGAAAAGGAAGGAGAAAGATTCACTAAAAAAGGATGGGAAAGATTCACTGAAAACGATAGGGAAAGATTCACTAAAAAGTTTGGGGAAAGATTCACTGAAAAGGAATGGGAAAGATTCCCTAAAGAAGATGGGAAAAGATTCACTGAAAAGAAGGGGAAAAAGTTTACTAAAAAAAGGTTGGGGAAAGATTCACTGAAAAGAAAGGAGAAAGATTCACTAAAAAAGAAAAGGGAAAAATTCGCTGAAAGGAAATGGAAAGATTCACTAAAAAGAGGATAGGAAAGATTCACTGAAAACAAAGGGGAAAGATTCACTAAAAAGGTTGGGGAGAGATTCACTGAAAATGATGGAAAAGATTCACTAAATAAGGATGTAGAAAGATACATTGAAAAGGAAGGGGAAAGATTCACTAAAGAGGATGTGGAAAGATTCACTGAAAAGGAAGTAGAAAGATTCACTGAAAAGAATGGGGAAAGATTCACTGAAAAGGAAGGAGAAAGATTCACTAAAAAAAGGATATGGAAAGATTCACTGAAAAGGAAGGGGAAAGATTCACAAAAAGGTTGGAGAAAGATTTACTGAAAAGGAAGGGAAAGATTCACTAAAAAGGTTGGGGAAAGATTTACTGAAAACGAAGGGGAAAGATTCACTAAAAATGTTGATGAAATATTCACTGAAAAGGAAGGGGAAAGATTCACTAAGGAGGATGGGGAAAGATTCACTGAGAAGAAAGGGGAAAGATTCACTAAAAATGATGAGGAAAGATTCACTGAAAAGGAAGGAGAAAGATTCACTAAAAAAGGATGGGGAAAGATTCACTGAAAAGGAAGGGGAAAGATTCAGTAAAAAGTTTGGGGAAATATTCACTGAAGAGAAAATCAAATATTCACTAAAAAGGTTGGGGAAAGATTCACTGAAAAAGAAGGGAAATATTCACTAAAAAGGTTGGGGAAAGATTCACACTTAAGAAAAAGGAAAGGAGAAAGATATCTCATGCAAACAAAGGAAGGAGAAAAGGAATAACGAACATAAAAAACCATCATAGGTACAGATTCTACTGAAATACGATAGGAGAAAGATTCACAGTTAAAAAAAAATGTCATGTTTTAAAGAATTCTCCTAAATGAATCCGGAAATACTACTAAAAGAGGAATGGGAAACGATAATCACTTGAAAAGGAAGGGGGAAAGATTCACTAAAAAGGTTGGGGAAATATTCGCTGAAAAGGAAGGAGAAAGATTCACTAAAAAGGTTGGGGAAAGATTCACTGAAAAGGAAGGGGAAAGATTCACTAAAGAGGATGGGAAAGATTCACTGAAAAGGAAGGGGAAAGATTCAGTAAAAAGGATGGGGAAAAATTCATCTGAAAAGGAAAGGAGAAAGTTTCACTATAGAAAGGATAAGAAAAAATGCGCGATGAAAGTACTGGGAAAGATTCTTAATATGGAGAGAAAGATGAGAGCTAAGATGATCACGATAATTGGAGGGTCAGAAGAATCCTCTAAAAACGGGTAAATCGGGAATATATCACGTGAAAAAGACGATGGAGAAAAAAAAATTCTCACTAAAAAGCGATGATACGATAATTGGAGGGCTCAGAAGAATCCTAAGAAAAAAAGCGAGAATGGAGGGAAACAAGATTCACTAGAAATAAAGGAGAGAGACACGTGAGAAAAAGGACTAGTAAAGTCGCACTGACAAGGAAGGCAAGTTCCACTCAGAAAAGGATAGGGAGGAGACTTCACTGAAAACGAAAAGGGAATGATTACACTAAAAAGAGCTTGGACGAAAGATTCCACTGAGCAGAAGAATGGAGGAAAGAGATCACTGAAACGAAGGAAGGAAATAACATTTTCTTAAATGACCTCATTATTTAATGAATGTCTACAAAGATTCACTGAAAAGGAATGGGGAGATCGAAAAGGAGGATGGGAAAAATTCACTGAAAATGAAGGGGAAAGATTCACTAAAAAGATTGGGAAAGATTTGCTGAAAAGGAAGAAGAAAGATTCACTAAAAAAGGATGGGAAAGATTCACTGAAAAGGAATGGGAAATAGTTCACTAAGAGGGATATGTAAAGATTTACTGAAATGGAAGGGGAAAGATTCAATAAAAAAGGATGGGGAAAGATTCACGGAAAAGGAAGGAGCAACAGATTCACTTGCAAAAAGGATGGGGAAAGATGCACTGAAAAGGAAGGGGGAAAGATTCACTAAAAAAAGGATCGGAGAGATTTCACTGAAAACGAAGGGAAAATATTCACTGAGAAAAAAAAAAAAAAAAAAAAAAAAAAAAAAAAAAAAAAAAAAAAAAAAAAAAAAAAAAAAAAAAAAAAAAAAAAAAAAAAAAAAAAAAAAAAAAAAAAAAAAAAAAAAAAACAAAAAAAAAAAAAAAAAAAAAAAAAAAAAAAAAAAAAAAAAAAAAAAAAAAAAAAATAAAAAAAAAAAAAAAAAAAAAAAAAAAAAAAAAAAAAAAAAAAAAAAAAAAAAAAAAAAAAAAAAAAAAAAAAAAAAAAAAAAAAAAAAAAAAAAAAAAAAAAAAAAAAAAAAAAAAAAAAAAAAAAAAAAAAAAAAAAAAAAAAAAAAAAAAAAAAAAAGAAGGAATGGGAAATAATCACTAAAGAGGATGGGGAAAGATTCGCTGAAAAGGAAGGGAAAAGATTCACTCAAAAGGATGGGGAAAGATACACTGAAAAGGAAGGAGAAAGATTCACTAAAAAAGGATGGGAAAGATTCACTGAAAACGATAGGGAAAGATTCACTAAAAAGTTTGGGGAAAGATTCACTGAAAAGGAATGGGAAAGATTCCCTAAAGAAGATGGGAAAAGATTCACTGAAAAGAAGGGGAAAAAGTTTACTAAAAAAAGGTTGGGGAAAGATTCACTAAAAAGGAAGGAGAAAGATTCACTGAAAAAGGATGGAGAAAGATGCACTGAAAAGGAAGGGGGAAAGATTCACTAAAAAAGGATCGGGAGAGATTCACTGAAAACGAAGGGAAAATATTCACTGAGAAGGAATGTGAAATATTCACTAAAGAGGATGGGGAAAGATTCGCTGAAAAGGAAGGGAAAAGATTCACTCAAAAGGATGGGGAAAGATACACTGAAAAGGAAGGAGAAAGATTCACTAAAAAAGGATGGGAAAGATTCACTGAAAACGATAGGGAAAGATTCACTAAAAAGTTTGGGGAAAGATTCACTGAAAAGGAATGGGAAAGATTCCCTAAAGAAGATGGGAAAAGATTCACTGAAAAGAAGGGGAAAAAGTTTACTAAAAAAAGGTTGGGGAAAGATTCACTGAAAAGAAAGGAGAAAGATTCACTAAAAAAGAAAAGGGAAAAATTCGCTGAAAGGAAATGGAAAGATTCACTAAAAAGAGGATAGGAAAGATTTACTGAAAACGAAGGGGAAAGATTCACTAAAAATGTTGATGAAATATTCACTGAAAAGGAAGGGGAAAGATTCACTAAGGAGGATGGGGAAAGATTCACTGAGAAGAAAGGGGAAAGATTCACTAAAAATGATGAGGAAAGATTCACTGAAAAGGAAGGAGAAAGATTCACTAAAAAAGGATGGGGAAAGATTCACTGAAAAGGAAGGGGAAAGATTCAGTAAAAAGTTTGGGGAAATATTCACTGAAGAGAAAATCAAATATTCACTAAAAAGGTTGGGGAAAGATTCACTGAAAAAGAAGGGAAATATTCACTAAAAAGGTTGGGGAAAGATTCACTGAAAACGAAGGGGAAAGATTCACTAAAGAGGATGGGGAAAGATTCACTGAAATGAAGGGGATATATTTACCTAAAGGATGGGGAAAGATTCACTGAAAAGGAAGGGGAAATATTCACTAAAAAGGATAGAGAAAGATTCACTGAAAAAGAAGAAGAAAGATTCACTAAAAATGTTGGGGAAAATTCACTGAAAAGGCATTAGAAAGATTCACTGAAAAGGATGGGGAAAGATTCACTGAAAAAGAAG
>JABUQX010019300.1:0-17503 GCA_015478945.1 Trachelipus rathkii
AATGAGTTTTAAGAGAAATTCGATTTTACTATTACATAATCGGTGGATTCGCAAATAAGATTATGGTGTGGGGTATTTTTACGTGTTGTAGGGTCATTATGGAACGATAAAGTAGGAAAATGAACGACGGCGTGTCAGGTGGTGGTTGTGTTGTGGGTAAAGTGAATCGAGAATCAAAATGGTATAAGTTGGATGAGATATCGAGATTTGTCGTGCTGTAAAGTAGACAACGGCATTGAAAGAATGTAATTGCAAGATTGATAAGGAGGATAGATCCACGTGACATGTAGTGGTGGGAGTGATATTGTGTGTATGTATAGTGTGGCATATGCGATAAGTCGTATCAAGCGCTTTTGTCGGTGAGTGAAGACCACTCACCAATGATTCGTATCTTTATATATTTACGTGCTCTATCGGCTCACCAGCTGATGACTATCGCCTACAGTACATCATTCATTCGTAATATTATTAAATAGACCGGAGCCATGTGGTCCAGGAAGTAGTTTAGTTAATATCTGTTGAAGTTGATGAGTTGACGCTTGTCTAATTTGTCAATTACACGGAATGGTACCCTTGATAGGGTAGTATATTTTTAGAAATAAGCGTCTACGGAAAGATAGGAGAACGGCCATGTTTTACTTGACCTCTCTCCTAGGTGGAGGTGTTGATAGTTGCAAGTTAACCACTACGTGGAGAGGTGGTCCAACTGTATTGTATATATTGTATTTCTTATGAGAGAGTGAAGGGAATTTAAATAAGAATTATTAGATAAAGATTTTAGATGGATATGTTATTTTTGTAATAGGGAGAGTTTTCAAGCGAGCTACTGGTAGGGTGCCGTATTTGAGTGAATCTAAATTAATGATCTAATAAGTTTAGTGAGTCTTCGATTATGGAATAATTCCGATAGAGATGGATGTAATTACATTATTATAGTCACACTTAATCCTGACTATGTAATAATTAGCAAAACATTAGGTGAGGAGAGAGATTGGTAAGGCGTTTTGCGTCGAGGAATAAGACAGCAGACGCACGCACACTTTGTACTCATGCTTTATGATTGCATACATCAGTACTAGCCTGGAGTAAAATCCAATATTATATTCACCGTGAACTTCGGATGAAACAAAAAATGGGGATTGACCTTTTAACTAACGGTTAGCGTGGGTGGATAAGATATTTGGAAAGAAAGAGAGGATCGTAAACTTACAGGTGACTCAGTATATATAATGGGTGGGAGCAAGTAGCTATGAAAAAGGGTAAAGCTGTACTTTGAACGTTGGAGTGCCGGACTCAGCCTACTTCATATTTTTTGTACGCTATATTAGGGATGTGAGGAAGCTCTAAAGGGACGATGTTATAAGTTATACGCTTGTGTTTTTTGAAAAGCAGTCTATAGAATTTAGAATCTTGTAGGTTAAACAATCGTCTAGAATATCGGATGTCATGGACAAATGAAGGTCACTCTCAGAGGGTTGTGTTAGTTATAATTAAGTTCAAATAAAAGAATAATAATATCTCACTGATCACCTTTGAATGTTGTTTTGAGTAGTGAAACTGGGTTTCTCTGAGAAATATCGGATTTCACATTCAAACACAATTTGGACAACCGGGTATGGAAACTTTGTATTTTTTTGAGAACAAGTCAATGTGTGCCAGAGTGAAATTTCGTGACTATTAACGGACTGCCCTGCGGTTTGGCGATGAGGAATATAACAGATCGTCTATAAGAGGTTTTGAGGTGTAGGCCTTGAAAGCAAGGTTGACTATAATCCCTATGTCTCCTATTTATTGTTTACTCTTATCTTTCTGATTTTTTTTGGTATCTACCTCCATCTTCTTAACACCCCATAATTACAAATGTTGTTATCTTTGTCATTGTGGCGTATTTTACATGTATCCCATAACATGTTCCCATTTCAAGAATTATATTATATATAACACATATTCTAATAGATATAATTTGTATATTGACGATCCTAACCCTTGCGAGAAGAAAACGAATCCAATATAAATCTTAACGATAAAGGATATAGTGAAAGATATATCAGAATGAGGGTGACCCTTTGTAAAATTAGGTTCGCTGTAGGAGGTGGCATGGTTCTTCTTGATTCCTTATATATATTTTTATTCTAAATTAAGTACTTTTTGAGGTTTTTGGTTAGTTGGTGCAAAATTGGAGTTAATCACTTATATTACTTTTATGTCAAATATTCTCCTAATAGCTGTTAAAGTTAAGCCTATTGACTAATGAAATGACAGCCTTGCAACTATAGGCTCATGAAGACGTTAGGTTATATGAATTAAATGTTTAATCTTTTGATACTAGCTTAGGGATTCAAGAAGTTTTCTGTGAATATATTGAAAGTACAGTATACAAGAATTACAATTGAATATAGATAAAACATTATAATACCCTTTAATTCTAAGAGTAAGGTGGTGATGATTGGTAGGGAGAGTCCATAGTGATCGAACCCGGATGAATCTGTTTTACAGAAGGTATTTAATAATTAGAAAAATAGATGTATACTCTGAAAACCGAGCGGTGGTGGAGCTTAGGGAAACGCTATTACAAATTTATCCACGTTGTGTATATAAGTCTTTATTTAAAGCTTTCATAAAGACACCATATAGATAACCACTCTTCGTTCTATTTGCAATATGATAAATGTAGCAGTCCTGCAAGTTAACGGTGGGATTCCAGATGTTTATTTTGGTCATCCGTTTTATAAACACGCCAGCGATGCCGCGCTCGAACTTGCAATTTATCTGTCATATGCAAACTGAAGGCAGTTTATGCAAACGGCTTGAGACCTCTCCCCTCAGAAACACGCCGCGAGATTAGAGTTTTCCCACCTGATAACCTATTATCCTCATTAATTTAGCAATGTTGACCATGAGAGAAATTGGTCACATATATGGTTCTTTGTGTAACGATGTCGGAGCTCGCATAACAAAAGACTGGCAAGAGGGAATATACAATTTAAGCTGTTGGTCCATAGTGGAATGGAAATTTGAGGACATTAGGTTAATGCAGCCCTTTCTTTAGACTCTTATATGGCAGAATTCACCAAACAGAATAGCTCGATGGTCAGACGGGTAGAAGATAAGCAGAGCCATACAAAATTAGTTAATCGAAAATTCATTGTTTATGGAACAATGAACCATTATCTTTAGCTGAAATACGCCTAGGTGCAAATGTCAATCTGGATATACTCAAGCAACTGCGACTTCCACGCTTCGGTTATAATGGTATGCTTTCTCCCTTTTCTCATACTTGAAAATCATTAGCTCTGAGAGTGGTGTGCGTGATCACTACTCCGTTTTTTGGCCCGGTTTTCGCCCGGCTAGAGATAGGAGCAAGGCGCTATAAAAGTGGCTAACACACATCCTAATCACCTAATGCCTCCTTGCAGTGAGGGAGTAGTATATTCTCTCTATCAAATAAGTGATTCTTCCGGTCCTGACCCAGAGGAATGTTGGTAGTACGTTGTTATGGCGGCTGATATCATCTTTATCTTGTGCTTCTCATTCAGTTTGATATTTGATACACACACACAATGACATTCACCTCCACCCCAACCAAACAACAAAGACCATGAGCCACACTAAAACTAAACATAAACCACTAATTCCAACTTACCGTAATGAGTCAGAAGATCAAACACTTCGTGCCGATTGTAAATGGCGGCCAAATGAAGCGGCGTATATCCCTAGAGAGTAATAAATTCAACGTAAGTCACAAAGATAAATTTAAACTACGCATCACCTGCCTGGGCTCCCGCAATATTAAAATCCAATACTCAGAAATTAGAAACTGTACATAATAAAGCGCTTAGAATAACAACCAGCTGCCTTCCTTCCACAGGCACTGTTCTCATATAGTAATCTGGTAAATATCTCAGCGATCACCAGATTTATCACACTTCAGGTATGTTTCCAGAAGGTAGAAGGAAATCAATCAAAGTCAATCTTCAGAGAAACCAGGTTCACAATTATCCTCTTCTTCAAGGGAAGATATAATTCAATACAAAATATAGGTTCAAGATGTCCAAGCACACGAGGAACAACTTAAGACTTCTTTTTCAACGACGAAATACTAAACAAAATAGTTACTATCAGAGAGCATCAAAATTGACTCACACGGGATCCATAGACGATGTCTGGTTATTAATAGAATAAATTCATGCTGTCATTCCGTCACCAGTTTATGTTTAGGAGCGTAAGTAGAGTCGTGTAGGTAGACACAGTATAAGTGATGCGAAAAATATTAGTAAACGAAATAGTTATGATATTCTATGAGAACATCGATAACGTTCCCAAATCATGATACTCCTTAAAGAGGAAAAGTTATTGTATCGTCAGTAAAACTTCGACGACGTAAACGAGAGTGAGGAAGGCGCTGTTAAGTGCTTCCCTACTAGGGTAATAATAACAACTAAGGGATATTAAGTATTTATGACTTTTTGTAATTTACATAGCTGTGTATATTTCAAACATAGGCTCACATTTACTACGGCTACAATGTTTTATAGTACTTACAGCTGACTTTAAGCTCGATATGTTTTATTTTTTCTGCTGTTAATCCATACACCATATTATTAACGATTACATACCTTAAAAGCAGTAAATCTGTAAATCAATTAGAGGTATTACCGGTACTCAGCACCGAATTAAGTTGGTCGCTGAGGTTGCTAGATCTGGCTAATAGAAAATTGGTCTTAAGGAGTTTAGGGGTTTAATACTGAGCACTTTTCACTATGTCCTGCTTCTAATGACCTGTTCAGCTGGTTTAACTCACTCGAGACTTATTAGAAGGTCTGAGGGTTAGGCGTATTTATATATAGTCAATCGTATGTCATTCGGAATACTATGGTATATAGCAGCATAAGGTACCTTTAAAAGCAGTAAATCAGTCAAATCAATACGAGGTGTTACCTGGTTAGTACACCCTAAGGGATCTCAAGATATGGTATTTGCCAGTTTTTGAAATAATTGTGATTCGTGCTGTATTTAAACTGGCTTAACTTTCTTGGTATCTTACTTGCTTTAACTTTCTTGCCTTTAACTTGCTTTTAAAACTTTCTGCTTTGTATATAATCTTGTTAACGTCGCTAGGTTATAAACTTTCTGCTTTAAGCTCATGTTTGTATTATGAATGAGTTATGCTAGTGCATATTACTGGCTTTAACGTCATTTTGTCTAGCTTTAACGTGCTTCTAGACTACGAGTGTGTAATGGATATAAGTTGTAACTGCTTTAGACCTTCCTCTATTAGAGAAGGCTTGTTAGTAGCGTTAGGTACATTTACATACGTTAGGAGGCAGTAAATCAGTAAATCAATAGAGATGTGAACCTAAACACCAAGGGGTATGATTTACTGTTTTGTTTCTTTACTGCTTTAACTGCTTTAACTCATGTCTTTCTGCTTCGGTCCACGTCATGTTTTACTGCTTTAAAACTCATGTTTTACTGCGTTTACACTCATAATGTTTTTACTGCTTTAACTCATATATTTATTAACATTATGGCATTTTTTTTTTAGGAGCAGATTGTTTTATTAATTCCTTTTTATTTAATTTTTAATTAATTTTATATTTTTTATTTTTTTTTAATTTATTGATTTTTTATTTTAAGTTCCCGTATGGTTTGTTAAATCTCAATTATGGTGTTAGATTTTCTATGTTAGTTTTTAAATTTTTTATTAATTATACTTAGTGTTATTTACTCGTAGGTATTCAATCGCGCTAGTGTGATTTTTTGGAGGTAATAAATAGATTCTGTTATGAGAAAAATCAGCACATACCATCGGTACGGTAATCAACTAGCGACATTATTGAGAAATTGTTAGGCCTGTTTAGGGCAGTAGTACGACACATAACGAGTTACAATAGGACACCATAGATGTATGCAAGTCACACACACAACTTACAATCTCGTTATATATGGTAGCGAGAGACAACATCAGAGCCGGTTCAGTCGACGTATGAACACTTATACATCAGCACATAATTCACGTTGGTCGTAGGATGGACACTAGTTAACGAGTTAATGAGGTAACGTAAAGCACTACTAGATTCAACTATTAGACAGTTTTTTTAACGGAGCACGTATACTACAAGTAAGCAAAACATCAAGGTGCTGAGTACACGAGCCCATAAGTGCGAGGAGTAGCTATAGTAGTAAACCATAGCGTTAGTGGTAGCACACACGACACACCAGGCATAGTTGGTAGGAGTAGGGACTATAGTAGTAAACATAAGCGTTATGTCATAGTGGTAGTAGTAACTACTGTAGTAATACCATAGACGCTAGTACCTTAGATCGTGTTCAGACGTTAGATTAATTATACACATCAATTTACACTATGACAGGTATCATTATTACGACCATTCACTATGAAAAACTCATAGGTTTAGTGCATTACATGTGTTAGAGAAAACACCGTGAGGCGACGAAGTGTAGTGACACAGGCTTTACATTTAGACGCTTATACACACGATGTAATTAGCTTAACAGAAGGCTCACACACAAGATTTGTACGCTCTCATTACACGACGCGAGCTATTTGACTATTACACGTCACAGACAATAATATACTAGCTGTCATTACAAATGATAACTCGGACATCTAGTGGTTAGGCATCGTTTCAGGTATAGGGTTAGTGGGTAGGGCTATGGATTTTAACTTATTCATGTTAGAGCGACACAGATTTTATAAGCTTATGACAATATGCGCAGACTACGGAGTATATGTGTTGGATGTTAGCGAATATAGGGAGAGAGCATCACGATGTTGTACACTCTTACGAGTAGCGACAGGAAGATTAGGATATAGCGGTTGGCGGAGGTATGGGCAAGCATAGTAGGAATGAGCTATCACACAGATTTACTCTTGAGAAATGTCTGGGAAGTGGCGAAGTACGGTAGAGTAGGAAAAAGCATTATTTAACAAAGACACTGTGTTTTATATCGAGAATAGTTAAACACATAGCACACACAACGTATTCAGGAAACCACACACCGCATCACGGTTGTTAAACACGACCGTTTCATATCTTCGTACACAATACACAATCAATCCTACACTGATACTTCACATTTACACACATCACTGAGTGTTTTTAGCTGAGTCTAATAATGTATTGAAAACGACTATTAGGATTAGTTGTTGTTATATAACACCTTAAAGGCTCTGAAGTAGGATTTTTATTCGCTCCATTAACTACAATACACCACTCACAAATAAAGATATAAAAAATCTAAAATTGCTCTCAGACAGATTGTTCTTAAATAAATTTAGATAGATGAGTGTCTTGCAATAGATAAACTCAATCATTATCTTTGGAAGACAAAGATTTATTGATTAAAAAGTTGTTTAATACTTTTTGTTTATAAATTTTTATAACTATAAAGTCTCTAATTATTACTTAATAATAGTACTAAAATTTTATTGAAAGTTTGGTTTTCCCAACTATTTCATTAAAAAAGTTACAAAACATATAATTATTGGAAGGTGTAGAATGTGGGCGTGACTCCACCGATCACCTTAGAGTATATCAGCTATGTCTAATCTTAAAAACACACTATTTCAGGTGAGAATTTTTTAAACCCATTCAACCTGGTGTTTAGTACTTGAAGGTGTTTCGTGCAATGGCTAAGTAAATTTAAGTACGCTAGATTGCTCTACGAGGTTAGAGGTACAATCAACCGGTAGGACACTTGGCATGTTAATGCGACCCGGAACAAAAATTTTATATCACTCTCTATCCACAGTGTACCCTATACGTGGGGGTGTGAATTTGAGAGGCTAGGTATGCTCTCTATCGATACCTCTAGGGTGTTGTGTCTTTTTTGACGTTGTTAAGAGTTTAGTGTTCTAGGGCCTTTAATTGGTTGAGAACTAAGCAATGAGTAATACTGTGTGTTACTATCTCATATACAATTCTTTAGTCCATGTAATAACCTCTATAAAAGTTCTAAAGACTAGAATACACTCAGGAGTTTCTTCTCTCTAACCTTATTTCTAAAAGTATTGTTAACTAATAATATTATTTATACTAAATCTAACCTTTATATCCTACTGGCAGTTTTCATACTTGAGAAACCCGAAACAATTCATTCTGGACGAGCTAGTTCGCTACTCACAATATTTTATTATATCTATATTCGGGGCAATCTGATTTTAGTGAATTTGGGACGGGTAAAATATTTCAAAAATTTTTTTGTAAGATAAGATAGATCGGAATCATTAGTTTTGATACTCTTATATACTTAAGGTGTAAAATTATTATCACTGGTTCGATTTGATGAGCGTATGAGGTAACAGAAATTAGCGGAAAGCTTTGCATTCCTAACGAGGACGCAAAATCTATTACTTCTTTCAACAAAATCGCATGACGTTTAACTTGTCTATAAAACATATCTGTCTATAAGAGCAGAGTGTCTCAATAATAATGTCATGGACAATTGCGTGACGAGCTCGTCCACTGAGTCTAGCCGTCAGGTCTAGATTAGTTGATTGGCTCGTCTCTCGATAAAGGTGAGTAACGTACTTTTGAGGCGCAAATTTAGGGATACATTTGACTGATGATGTCCGCTTTTTTGAGTAACTTCCCGGGGTGCGACGAATATTGATATTGGGCTCCTAGAGATTTCCAGGGTCAAAAAAAAAGATATGATACTTCTCGAGGGCGAACTGACCGCGGCTGTCATTATAACTATTTATATTGTGTCTGTAAAATGTGCGAATAGCATCACGGAGTCAACTCCCTCAGCGTGTGATAGGGCGCCTAAAAAATTTAGGGCACTTACATAGATTTTTAGGCATAGCCTTTTTGGTATCACATCTCGATTTAGAGCGCTAATAACACATTGGGTCAAAAGGTATTGATATTTGCATAGTGTGTATTCTTGGACCACTCATGCTAAGTGATGTTTGTATTATATTGTATTTAGTTATATTATTTAGATTACGTTAAATATTATAAAATTGCTATGATAGAACATTGCATGAAGGAGTGGTACGGCCTGATTGTTATCTGGGTAAAGGTCTGTCCCAATTATATATAAGTTGACGACTATATATAGTAGCAGGGTAATGGAAATGCTTGTAGTTTAAATGTTTTCGCTAACATGAGTTTACTGCTGAGTATATATGGTATCGGGGTATGTGAGATCCTCCGAAGTTATGCAATACTATAGAGAATGCACGTACGAAGTAAAATCTGCTCAGTCTGTGGCTTGCGAAAATGAGACTCCTTTAAATTGCATTTTTTTCGGATTAACTGGTTTTTGAAAATTAAGCTTGTGAGTCGTCTTTTCTTTAGATCACCATTAAAATGCTAACTACTCCTGAGCAGGTTGGTTTAATCTATGCAGTGGCCATGTTATTAGACGCAAAAATCTCAGGTATCTAATCAAAAAAAACTCTATAAAGTCATTATTTCTAGCTCTCTCACACTCGGTTGACACAAGGGTTATCTGATTTGCTATTAAAAGTTTTTAGTTATTATAAAGTCTATTTATATATTATTAAAGGTTCGGTAATTGATGCGAGTCATAACGTTTATTATATATAAAACTTACAATTGAGAGAATAATATATAAAAATGTTGGAATTTGCGCCACTAGAATTATTGAGTTGAGGCAATTATGAATACATTCTTATCGTGAGATTTTGATAGTAAGATCACGCTGAAGGCAAAACGCAAGAAGCGGCCCGCAAGCGCGACCCCCGGTGCAGGAACCGACGCATGAACCCTGCCGGCGTAATATTACTACGCGCGGGTCGCCGGAAAGATAATTTTCCTTGTAATGAGAACGAGGCTAACCCCCGTAGTTTGTACTCAATTTTATTCATTCAGGTTCAAAATAAAAATCATGAATTTGTGTCAGTATTGTTATCCAAATTAAATAGAATTAAAGAGATATCTCTCACGTTACCCTATAGTAAATTAGTCGAATATCCCCGCTCCATCACTCTACTCACTCTCTCTAACTCTCGCACACACTCTTTAATTTTATCTTAATGAAAATTTAAACCCCACTTATTCACGCTTCGGTTAAGGTGCCGAATTTCTATTTTTGAGAAAAACATTGCGTAGGTGGTGGTTGAAAAGAAATCTTGTTGTTTGTCGTAAGGAGAAATAACAGTTTGTGCATGTTATATTTTATCCGGTGACGCGAGCCACAGTTCTATAATTATATTTCTCCCTCCTTTGAGTTTGTGTGAAATGAGTATAAGCAGAGATATAACATAATCAGGTCTGTGACGTCAGGCTCAACTCGTTTGCTTCTAAAGTAGCAACTCGTGCTTTATTTCTGCGGCCTATCTGTGAGTAAATTCAGAACGATTTAGAGGGATCCGTAATTATACTATTCACAAGCTGAATTGTAAAACAAGTTTTATATGACTTAAAGCTACACCTACTATTCAAAAAGAGGATAGTTAAAATGTTAAATAAAAATGAAAGTATATTCATAACAACTACATAACATAAGTTGCAAACCGCGCATTCCCTCCCTTTTCAGAGGCTCAATGTCTTTTACGGCGCTTTAATATATATTCCGCGCGTATGTATTGAGAAGTAATAATAGTTACATGAGAAAAAGTTTTGTTAAATCTAAAATATTATATATTACAATTAAATTTAAGCTAAAATATAAGTAATAAAATTCAAAACTCATCATAATTTTTGTCGTAGCTCACAATATATCGCTAATTAGAAAATACAAATTAACTATATCCACAAGAAAATTAAAAAAACTAAACCATATAGATTACAATACCAATCACAGTACTAAATTATAACACTTATATTATGAACGTTGCTATTTATAGCATACATTAATATAATTATAGCCGATTTTAAAGTCTCTGATCAAAGATTAGCATGTCGTATAGTTATGTAAAGATTCCCAACCCTAACTATCTATATGTCAGGATGTTGATAGAAATGCATTTTCATACAACCGATGAAGAGAAGAGTGAGTCTCTCCCTTGGTTGTTTTACGTAAAAAACACGAAATAGAGATATAAATTGCGGCTAAAAGAGAGCTTACCATAAAATACCGTAAGCCGCTCAAGAGAGACTTTAAAAAATAGAAATATAAAAGAACGCTATGTGCTAAAACACAACTAAAATGTTTTATAGATGGATATTCGAGATTTAGATAATCTAAATTAGTCATACCCTTGATTTGAAAACAGTATACAAGACTAAAATAATGCTGATAATTACATAAACTGTTGAATAGGGACGCTCGAGATATATTCTGCAGCCAGATGAAAAAGAAATATAGGCTAACTAAGCCTCTAGGATGTTATGCGTGGCGCTATTGTTTAAACAATTCGCGGCCGTACTCGGTAGTTCCCATTTGAACCATAGTAGGCCACAGACGCGCCCCAGAGTAAGACCACTAAAACAATTATTCGTGCCGATCCATCAATGGCCATTGCGTAGTTGTACATACCTATTACGTTTCCGGCGGTGGTAATCTATGAGTTAGCGTGTTTTAAACGTGTTCTACGTCAACTCGTGTTTCGTAACGATTCTTTGCTGGGCGCTGTTTTTGCTGTTTTGTTTCTTTCACACGTGCATCTTATCTATAAATGAAATTACTACTAAGTGTAAATTTATATTCTTTTATCATTTTCTAATGGTGAATATATTTATAATTATTCCTCTTTGTTTTGTTTAATTATTATATAATAATGATTTTTACTTAAAAAAATATATAAACACTTTTAATAACTAAATGCTTTAATATTACTTGTGCATCCGCTTTTATTCCAGCTTAAAAATGATCTATGTTTTTAATAAATTTGAGTTTGGGTCTAAAAATTGATAATTATTAATACATTTCACTCTGCTCTAAATTATCATGTCATTTATAGAGAAACAAAGTTATATTTTTCAAAAAGAGACGATAAAATAATTCTCGACCCATCACATACGAGGTCATATATAGAGATAAGGATTTCTCCGACCAATCACAAGTAAAGAGGTCAACATTTCCTTCTTACCTGCTTAGAGGATCTTACCGATCCAGTTATAAACCATTAGTTTGAAATATATTATATATAAAATTATTTATCTAATAAATTGATTTTCTTGTCTAATACTGGAATTACCATTTTTGACTGGGTATTAGGCTTCAATATCAGTATTTCATGTGATCTATTCTCATAAAAGGTACTTATCTCTAATTAGTGACCTAAAATTTATGGCCTAAACGATAGTTATATCGGCTAACCACATATTTACAGGAAAAAGAAGGTCAGTTTTGAAAATATTATTTTTGACGATTTGGCCTGAATTTAGGCCTAAATCGCCCCGGGATACAAAAGGATTATCTATACTAAATTTTATTAGAAGCTAGAATTTTGTTTACAACACATTTTTATAGTAGAGTCATCCTGAACGTATCTTGTAAGGATGGTGTCGGGTTGTTGTGTTTTTCTCGTGATGGATTGTCAATAATATGGTACTAATAGATATATAAAGTAATAATAATAATAAGAAAATATTATCGGTATATTATATTATTTAAAAAAACTTTTGAAATATTTTAGTTTAATCATCGAGCGACAATAAATATATCAATGTACAGTGAAATAATTGTTATTTTTAGAATAAAAACTTAGAATGATTTTTAAAATAAAATACATGTTATGTTTTCAGAGAAGCAGAGAAGAAACTTTATTATTGTATATTTTTATTTAATCTTGATAATAAACAATCCAAAAATGGCTATTAAATGTATGTACTGAATGTTAAATTAGCAAAGTAAGTCCAATAGAAATATAAATACGTGGCTATAATTTAAAGCTAGGTGAGTAGAGGGTGTTGTCTTATTTCTGACTAGACACTTACTTGATTTTATTATATCTGAGATTTATTTTTATTGCTTTATTTATTATAGAATATATATATATATGGTTACTGTTTTAATTTTTATATTATTTATTTAATATTAATAAGATATATTTTCTATTAAAATAATTATTTATTTTTATTTATTTAGTTCAAATAGTTTTTTTAAAATTCTTGATATTGTATTTTAATTATTTTTTATAATTACCTCAATATTAGTTAATTGGTTTGTATGTCTTTTAATTTACTTTACTATGTTTTATTTATTAATATATATTATAATTCTTTGAATACTTATCAGGAATGAATTTGAATTTATTATACTTTTATTAAGTAAACTTTGTTATATATTATATTTTTAGTTATATTCTTATGAATAGAGAATATATGTATCCGTGTGTTAATATGTTTTAAAACATTATAATCGTTAATTAGTAATTATAGTATTATTATCGTTATATGTGTATAAGACTGCATTCCTAAATGTGTGTGGTGTAGTGTGTGTGTAGGTTAAATTTTCTTGTGTGTGTGTGTGTAAGTAAATCTGTTGTGAGTGTAAGTAAATGGGTTCTGTGTGTGTAAGTAAAATTCTATGTTGTGCAAGGGTAGTTAAGTTATATTCGTGTGTGGAAGTGTAAGTTAAATTCTGTGTTGTGAGTTGTATTAGTAAATCGTGTGAGTGTTAAGTTATTCTGGCGTGTAGTAAGTAAAGTCTGTGTGTGGACGTGTTCAGTAATATCTGTGCTAAGGATTGTAAATGTATTAGTGTCTAGTTTTAGGTTAAAATTGTAAGAGTGTCATAGTGAAATGTGTGTATAAGTATTTTTAGTGAATTGTGTGTATATATAAAGAGAGAGTTGTGTTGTGTGGTGTTGTGTGTGTGTGTGACACCGCGTTGTGTATAAGTTGTAGAAATGTAAGTGTCTAGTGGGGTTTAAATGTAAGTGTCATAGTGGATTAGTGTGTATAAGTTCATAGTGAATGTGGTGTATAAGTGTAAAGTGTGTGTGTGTGTGGTGTGTGTGTGTGTGTATGTGTGTTCTAATAATAATATACAATAGGCTGAAAGTAAATGACATAAGTATAATCATAGAAAAATAAAAATAAAATATAATTATTATTATAAATAAAAATTAATAAAAAATAATATAAATTATAAATAAAAATTAATAATTGTAATAATAAATAAAAATTGTATTTAAATAACAAGAATTAAAGTAAAATAATTATATGTGTAAATTAAATATATGAGTTTATAAGCAAGTAAAAAACAGTAGTTTAAAGCAGTATTAAACATATTGAGTTAAAGCTAGTAAAAACATGAGTTAAGAGCAGTAAACCATGAGTTCAGATATTGCAAGTTGAACCGCAGTAGAAATCAAGGCAGTACTTAATTTTGTTTCATTTTCCCTCCTATATTTTCTTCAAATGGCACTACTGCTATTTTATTATACACGATCTACTCGGCTTTTCGGTAATGTAATGTTTAATTAAAATATATTATCGTTTGAGGCTTAAAGGCAGTATTAACATTTATGAGTTAGGCAGGTAAGCAGAAAGTTTTAAGGCATGTTCAAAGCAGAAGAGTGTTAAAAACAGTAAAGAGCAGAAGTTAAAGACAGTAAGCAGCAAAGGTTAACAGCAGTAATTGCAGAAATGATTTATTAAGTTGTTGCAGTAATTACGGCGTATAATAGTTCATATAATGCAGTTAATGCAGTATATAGTTATCAAAAGCAATTTAACTAATTTGTCATAATTTTGATCCTTCACACTCTATTTGTATTTACTTCTTGATATACTGCTTTAATGGTATGTAAAACATGATAAGTTAAAAGCAGTAAAGCAGTGAGTAAAGCAGTAAAAGCAGACAAAATTTCAAATGTGGGTGTTAAAATGGCAGTAAAACTTCAACTCAATAACTAATTTCCCTTTAGGTGTTAGATAAGCACGCAGTCTTATTGATTTCCTTGATTTTACTGCTTTATCGGTAG
Source organism: Trachelipus rathkii (assembly GCA_015478945.1). NCBI lineage: Eukaryota > Metazoa > Arthropoda > Malacostraca > Isopoda > Trachelipodidae > Trachelipus > Trachelipus rathkii. Next base: position 14,873 of record JABUQX010019300.1, read on the forward strand.
TAAGTTTGTAATTGCTGAGCTTAAGCAGGGAAAGGCAGTTTGAGTGTATAAGCATGTAAAGCAGAAAGTTATAAGCAGTAAAGCAGTAAAAACAAAAGCATACTAATTCCTTTGGTGTTAGGTAACATAAAAAGAATTATGAAATTTACTGAATTTAAATATTTAGGTGCTATATATATATAATGTATGTTATATAATTTTATGTGAAGTGTAAACGGCAGCTAAATACAATTATAGTCTAAATGTCAAGATAAGAAACAATGTAATTAAAAGAATCAGTTAAACGTAGGTGCTTGAAAGCATACGAATTTTGCTTGTTGTGCGGGTGTTTGGACTTTCCCCTAATTGTTAATGTTAGGGTTGGGTATTATACACCCTATTGATTTAAACTGAATATTTACTGCTTTTTATAGGTAAATTATTTAACATCTTGTACTGTTTAATAAATATTTCGTACAATTGTAAGTAATATAAAATGATATACTCAAATGGCTTTATATTTCCTAGTGCAAGCAAACAACATAGGCAATTCTCGGAAGAGTATATGCATGGAAGAAAGTATTAAGTAAGAAGAAGCATTAGATAAAGAAGAAATGTTAATGAGAAGTATTATGTGTTTAAAATAATTAAAGTGTCTGTGTGTGGCTGACGCGAGTTGGACAGTTTTAGGTTCGCGGCAATGTTCTTTGTAATTAAAGAATGTTTCTAAGTAGAAATTAAAAATTGTATTAATGACTCATAGGATTAACCAAGAAAAATAACAGAAATATCTGTTGGAATTGATAGTTTAATTTATAGTATGTAAATTAAATAGATAAAAATTGACTTATTCGTATAGTGAGTATATGTTTCCAGTTTCGCGCGGAATATTGGCGCTCTTCGCGGGCGAGGGGCGGACTACGCGGCGGGCGGCGAACGCGGAAAATAAGCGCCTGCGGGCGCACGCGTTGGGCGGGGGACGCGGTGGATCGCACCTGCGGGTGCGGGGTTGTCGGCCCTTCGCGCGGAGGGCACATGTGGCGCCTTGATGTATCCTTATGAAGCTAGGGGAAGACATCAAATAGTAGCGTCATGTTCTTTGGTGTATGGGTAGGAAAAGGCTTAGAAAAAGGTTAGAAAATTGTTCAATGCTGCGGCACAATCTCATCACAGTTGAGGCATCAATGCCCTATGAGTGCAATCAATGCCTATGAAGGCATCAAGAGGTTGAGGCATACAAAGGTGTTGAGGCAGTCCCTTTTGAAGTCTAAATTAATTTCAAGTGTGGTGGAGTTGTAAGCTGTAACAGTGTCTATGGACAGAGTGTATTAGTGTGGTAAATATGGAAGTGTCATAGTGTGGCTATAAGCTCGTGCATAGGTGAATGTAGGTGTTATAGGAGTGTCATAATGTATTATGTGTGTCTTAGAGTGACATAAGTGTAATAGAGTGTTCTAGATTAAAAACAAGAATTCATAACGTACTCCTAGAGTAGGCTATAGTGCATCCTAGCCGCTTGTAATATACACCAAATCGAATCCTCATACCTATAACCTAGGGGTAGTATAGATCCCCCATATTAGGTGCTTAATCTAGGCCTCAGGGGGGAGGCTAGAAAGGCTTTGATATTAAGTGGCACTCCCAGTTGGCACTATGTGGCACTCATTCACTTTTGGAACTTTATGTGGCACTCACATGGCAACCTATTCATTGGGCAACATCTTGGCACTCTTTGGCATTCATTTTGGACTGGTCACATGGCACTCACGCTCTGGCAGCTCTCACCATGGCCACTTTCCATTAGAATATATACATAAGAATCATTGACAATAAAGAACCAGTCACTATGATAATATCGTTCAAGTTAGGTGTTACGAAATAGTTGTTGACGGGTGGGATAATCGAGTGCCGTAAAAAATAGGTGGGACATATAAAATTGGACCGCCATGTAAATTGGGCAGGCACAGTGCCCGAAATATCTGGTCAAACAAGGTTAGAGTTGTACATCAATATACAAGGCTAAGGTCCCTGGATTATAACAGGGAAAGCATTGGACAAAATATTATGTTACCCGTGGGCTAAAAATTGACGCTTCCATGGTATTCGTAGGCAGTTGTCAAAGGACGAAATACAATCGGTCTTAATACAAGGTCAAGGGTTCCAGGTAAAATAGGCTCAAAAAAGGGGCCTAACCTAAATGGTGAAGGCCCATTTACCACGCAAAGAAAATTACTGTGGGTCAATAATTGAACGCCATAGGTATCTCGTGGGCGCAGCTTTGGATTGAACATTAAGGACAAATTGAAAAGGTAAAGACGTCAAAAAAATAGGGCTAAGTCACTATAAGGGTTGGCCAAAAATTAGGGTGGGGGGCCATAAAATTGGCACCCATTGGATTTAGACAAAGGGTTGGTTAGTGTGGGGTTTGTAACGTGTGTGTATATTTAGTGTATCATGTAAGTGTCTATGTTAGTAATGGTAAGTGTCAATAGTGAATGTGTGTATAGTGTCATATTTGTGAATTTTGGTGTGTATAAGTGGTAATGTGAAATTGCCTGTGTGAGTTTGTGTAAGTATCTCGTGTTGTTAGCAGTAAATCTGTGTGTAGTGTGTATATACATTTTGCTCTTCGTCTGTTGTGTGTAGTGTGGT